>VYZQ01045039.1:40132-53883 GCA_013400655.1 Mystacornis crossleyi
TGAAGTTTTTGCAAGTCTTTAACCTGGCAGAAATTTTACTGATGCAAAAGATGCCCCTTTCATTGCTAGCTACTCCATGTCACCTCCCCTCTTTGCCCTCTCCCTTGTGCAGGTCTTCAAGCCGTTCTGAAATGACCCATACAGGGAATTGATGGAGTTCAAACCAAATAGGGGAGTGGGAAATAATGCCAGTTTAAGCCATAGCAACATCTCATCTGGTTCATTTCACAGTCTGCTCAAACGGATGGAAGGGAAAGAAAAGCTTCCTCCAGAGGCAGGATTATATTACCCTTAAGTGCTCATGGAACTGTAACATATACTTAACATTTCAAATAGTTTGAGTAGGTGTCTTCTGCAAATTATAACAAGCCCTAAAAATGTCACCTAGTATAACTATCATCATGTCTGCTGTAGGTACAACACTACGTTGGTAAAACTGTTGATTCTAGAGATAGAGGTTTTGCTAGGTCCTAAATAAAATAGAGGTATCAGTCCAATCACATTAACATGTTTACACTGAAAATACATTACTTCATTGTGCAATTTGCTCAGAGAGAAGCCTTATTAAAATAAAATTTGATTTACATTCCTATCAGGCAGAATTTCTAATATAAGGAGAATTTCTACTATAGATCAAGATAAAACCTGTGGCTTGACTTGGCCTGCATTTTCAGGGGTACCTTGTACATGTGCAAAGTAGGGAGGGAGGGATCAATAGTGGCTCTCTGCAGTGTATTTGAGATGCACACTTTAAGAAGATAATTTTAAGCAGGAATTTTACTGGGGAATTCTGTGTACAGTAGCTATAGGCTCCTTAATTTACATTTTTCAAAGGAAATGCAAATTCCAGAAGACAACAGAATGATGCCCTGTTCCACTAGGTACTTTGCAAACACTGTGTAGGAGAGAATTTTTCTCTCATAATCTTATTTAAATGAAGCATGAGAGAAGAAAAAGGCAGAATATTTAAAGTCATTTGGCCAGTATCACATGAAAGAACAGTTGCCAGACCACAACTCACTTTCATTTTTGACTTTATTAGACTGCCCCTAAACAGAAGCACATGCCTGTGGATTTGGTATTTTAAACTTGAATTTATAGAGTATATTTAAACTAATATTATTGCAACGCTTTGTTAAAGAATTCGAGCTTCCACAGGATACTCAAAATAAAAAAAAAATCAAACACACATATGAGAAAAAGAGAAAATGGAATACAGAGCTGACACACACACCACAGATGTGTGCCTGAGCTAGTGCCTGCAGTGGGAAGACTATTAGAGATCAGTCAGACTTTTGGTGTGTCACCTGAGCAAACAGCGCAGCGTGGGGCTGGTACAGACAACTGCCCTGGTGAGAATGCAGTGGTTGAGGAGCAGCTCAGCATAGGAGACGTAAAACCAAGTTAACAGGTCACTGGATCAAGTAGACAAATCCATTCCCTTCTGTGAGAGGGAGAGAAGTCTCTTCATGTTTGTAAAGGTCACCACTGAGTCTTCTGTGACCTTTTCCTTTCATAGTTTTGGAACATTTAAAATCATAATTCTTTAATCATATATTTTATATGCAAATCAGATGGCTGTGGTAGAAAAATCAGTATAACACTCTAACAGAGGTGAAGATTCAGAGAGCTGAGAGAGAGAGCAAATGCATAGGCTGGCCTGAACAGAGCAGTTTACCTCCTGCTTTATTCCATCTCTGTTATGGCAATTTTCACCCCTCTAAACAACTTGCCTCTAAAAAGCCTCAAAGTGGCTACATCGGTCAGTAAATTGTTAAAATCTATTATTTTGGTGCAATGCCTGCTGGCAAGATATGGGAAGCTATTTTTTTGGAATTGGAGCATGAAAATGCTTCAGCTGCTGTGATATTTCCCTACCTTTTTCATTTCCTTGTTTTCTGTCAGTTTTATTAGGCAATCAAGATTAAAGAGTTATTTTACACTGATTTAAAAAAAAATCTTTCCGTTTAGACTTTGTGCATACTAAAAGCCAAAGGGAGTGCTGCTGCTGAATCAAAACCAAAAGAATTTCAAACTACTGTATTTTGTGTTTGTGAAATAAGACAATTTAAGAAGTTATCAGTCTAAGCTCTTCATTAAATTAACTGGAAACTACAAAGGTGAATAAAAAAGGGAAAAGAATATGAGATATTTTACACTTAAAGCACTGAACAATAATAAGCTTCCACCTGTTAACATATTAATAACACTGTTAAGAATAGGATGTGCTTGACACTGTGCCACAGATTTCATAAGCCTATGCAATTTCTTATCTGTCAAGAAGCACTTTTTAGCTTACTGCAAGAAATGTAAGAAGGAAGAAGCGGAGAAAGATAGATGAAAAAATATACTGCATTAAGGCTTGAATGAGATTGTGAAAATCCAGTCACTTGACTCCTTTACCATCAGGCTACATATATTGGAAAATATATAAAAGCCCAACATTGCATCAGGAAATGGATTGTACTGAGTGACCTCACAAAACTTTTCCATCTGTGCCATTATTAATATGATGCAGACACCGTAAAACAGAGCTGGCAAAGCAATATATGTTCTCAGAGATGATGGATACGAAGGGAGAAGATAATGCTGATAGAAACAATAGCTTGGTATAACAAGCAAGGGATTTTGTAAAAGTGCTATGATGTAATGAGGAAGATAAGTTGATATTCCTAAAAGTCAAATTATTAGATTTGTAGAGCTGAAAAGTAACATGATGGAAGGTTTTCAAGCTGAGCAAATAAATCAGAATGAATAATTTACCTTATGCTTTGCTCAGAAGAGGTTCTGTAAACTAATGACACTTTCTCTGGATATCTTGCTTTAAATTCCAGATTTCCATGAGAGTTAGACTATATGAATTGATTGAAATGTTTTAGTGTACTGGATATGTGAAATTCACATTAGTTTTTGAGTTACATATGCAAGACAAAATTCATTTAGTAATTTCTTATGGCTCATGAGTCAAGTGATATTTACAGAAAAGTGAATCTCAAGTCCTCAAGACAGCAATCAGAGCAAAGTTGATGCAGAACTTAAAAAGTAACGCTACTGTAGTGGGTCCCTGGAGGACAAGCTTGACTGTTTATTTAGCAGGCCTGTTCAACAACCCGTAGTGTTAAAAAAAATAATCTTGCAGAACTTTGTACCCAAGCACAGTAAAAGGCGACCTGCACTACAGTAGGTGCCCAGAGGGAAACTTAAAGAGGAATGGATGTTTAATACATGATGTTGATCTAAATTTTTAGTCTAATTAGAAGATGTGTCAGAGGACAAGATTTTTTTTTTTTTTATAAAAAGTAATTTAAGGTAATTAAGGATCCAGTAGTTACAGTGACACTGTGCTACACAATCTGAGTAAAGATTCTGCATGCTGTAGACCAACTCTGTGGACACTGTAGGACAACAAGTGGAGAGAAATGTAATCATATTCAGCACAACTCCGTCTTAAGGAAACTGCAGGTCTAACAAGGTCAACCAAGTGACACCAATGACAGCCTTAGGTCCCATTCACTGCCTCTGTCAGGGAAATGCCACGCTGCTTCTCACAGAGTGAGCAAGTCCTACCCTCCTCGATCATTTTTCTGACACTGTGGCCTCAATCATTTGCCCTGTCAACTGTTTAAGCCACCTCAGCTGGGAGCCTCGGTGAGAAGAGCCAGAAGTTCACCTTTGCTATCAGCATTTTGGGCAAGGTCAGCCCAGGGAGAAAGCGAATTACTGCAGAACTTTTATTTTCAATGCCTTAATCCTACTCTTGATCTGCTCTGTCAACCCCTTGGGGTTCTAAGAAGAAATAGGTAAAGTACAGACTACCTTAAAAAAAAAGTTATCCTTTGCTGAAGTGCCAGTTTTACTTGCCACAGTTCTCTATTATTCCAGACGGCAGACACATTTTCCCTCTCAGCCTGTATTTTATGCTAGTGCTCTTGCCATTTTAATGTGAGGTTCAAATACGAGGGTAGCTGCTCCCTGTGCGTGCTGAGAGCACGTCCTGGCCTACAGGAGCAGTGGGCTCCGGGTGGCTCTGGGCTGCAGGATCTGGCCCCGGAGCTGCCACTGCAGCCATGGTTGAAGAAGCCACCCCGCAGTGACCGCCACATACTCGTCACTGAGCCTCAGCTGCGTCAGGAAAGCCAGACTGGCAGAAAGAAGGAAGCTACTGCAAATCACCAGGTTCCAGGAAAATCCTGCTGTTATGGTTTCAGACAAAGTCAAACTCCTCTAGTAACTGAATATTCACTGCCAATGAATAACCATGCACTCTGCTGTCCATTTACATTGCAAAGATGTTGGGGAATAGTGAGGTCTCTCAAGATGACAGAAAACCAGTACTTTATTAAAATGAGAGGAAGGCTTTGGTTAATTTGTAACATCAATTTCTCTAATTATTAATTTCTAATAGCTGCATAATATGCTACAGCTGACAAAGACAGCTTTGAAATACCAGTATTTTAAACATTAGCTGTAACATAGACTCAAATTAATGTTCCAATAATTGTTCTAGATTCGTAAAGATGACTTTTTCAACAAACTTGCTTTGGTAATGTCTGACCTCTTCTGTTTTTACTGAGCAAAGTATCTTAACTGGCATGAATGTTCATAGAAATTTAACACCTAAAGATGTTATGAGAAAAGACTTACGGGCAATTAATTTTACATTCATAATTAAGTTTGTTCACAGCAGAAGTGTTTTGAGTGTTCATTCACCCTAGACTGAGGAGCAATAACACCTAACCAATAATAGCTAAAACTACAGCCCTGACAGTGTCTGTACAAATAAAATGTTTGCATAATCAATTTTCCATTAATACATGAAATCAGAAATACATTTCAAGACAGAGGCATACAAAATGAAATGCTTCTGAATAACTGGTGTAGTTTAGTAAAATGATGATCTACGTGTTGATATCGTAAAGCACAGCAAAAAGGGTAAAAGCATGGGATATGTTCATGTTGTTGCAAATGATTACTTCCCCAGAGTCACACACTTTGAAATAAACTTTTTTTGGTGTTATTTTTGCAAAAACAAGGGAAACCATGATGGAACGTGCCAGATTTTTCAGGGAAAAAAAAACAAAAAAACCCTTTCAGTTTAGATGCTTGTTATTAGTCCTTAAATATCAAGTCTTGGTAACAGCTATTGCTGCTGCCTTCTATAACATCGGAGCAGTTCCGTGCTTAGTTTCTGTGTAAATGGAAATGCATCTTGGCACATATCAAAGGAAGTGCAGATGCATCTCTAACTGTTTCAGCACAGAAAAGAATTTTTTAATACAGTGATAATCGGCTTAGACATGACTTAACTGATACTTAAAGTGTACCAAATAACAAAGCTCATTAAGCTTGCATGTAATAGCAATGGTTATCCATCAAAGATCATCCAGAATTTCCTTTAATTGCTGAAATAACAAATATTTGAATTCATAAGAAATGGGACCATAAAGTCTTATATAGCTATTAAAATACAGATTTTTAGCCCTTTCCCTATGCCACCTTCACTACATTTCATTAGGATCAGTACATTCTACACCATGTAAAAATTACTTGGAATCACATGGGCTGAAAGGGACCTTAAAGCTCATCTCATTCCAAACTCCCACCATAGGTGGGGACATCTTTCACTATCCCAGGTTGCTCCAATCCCTGTCCCACCCAACCTTGAAGACTTTCAAGGATGGGGCAGTGTCAGAGACCAAAAATAGTTTGCCTCAAATATTGATATAAAGTTTTAAGGAAGCTACAGCCACAGAAACCTCCTTGAAGAACTTTGGACTGTAAGTCGAACTGCTGATTAGACAAAAGGTAACCCATTGTTCAGTCACCTCAGGCTGAGGGAAAGGTATGCATCCACAAAAGGCCAAAGCCTCCAGCTGCCATCCCAGCTGAGTTTGGGGTGGAGCGGGAAGAGCACAGCTCACAGAAACCAGGTTTACACAGACTGCCCCCAGCCGAGGGGGAAGGAGGAGGTTTTGGGTGCATGAGAGGCAATAAACACCCATCCTCCAATTACACAAACTGGCCCAGCTGTGGAACCCCCAACCCCACAGGATCCACGGGACATTCACGTGAGAGGCTTTGCCCCACAGGACTGCAGGAGATGCAACAGACCCGGAGTCTGCTGTGAGAGACTGACCCTGTCCCCCGGGGAGACATGCCCGGACATACCTACCTAGCCTGAGCATGTATCCCCACGGGATTCTGTGCTTTCCGGGGAGACCTTGCCCACCAAGGAGACCAGCTGGAGAGGATCATCAGAACATCGCTGGGATCCACGGGTGGTGATATTTTCCTTATTCTGTCCCCCCCACCTATTTTCAACTTCTTTCTTTCTTTCTCTCTCTCTCTCTCATATCTACCATCAAATAAATATATTCTTGTCACTGGCATACAGTCTCGTGTGCACCTTAATTTGGGCAGAGGAATTTCTACAGAACTTTAAAAAAAAATAATAATAATTGGATCTTAACAGACAGACACAGCTTCTCTGGGCAGCCTGTGCCAGGGCCTCAGCACCCTCACAGGGGAGGATTTCTAACTAACGTCCCATCGAAACCCGCTCTCTATGAGTGTGAAGCCATTCCCCTCTTGTCACTCCAGGCTCTTATCGGAAGTCCCTCCCCAGCACTCTTGAAGCTCCTTTAGGCACTGCAAGGGGCTGTAAGATCTCCCTAGAGCCTTCTCTTACCCAGGCTGAACAGGCCCAGCTCTCTCAGCCTGTCTCCAGAGCAAAAGTACTCCAGCCCCTAAACATCTTCCAGGCCCTTCTCTAGACTCTCTCCCAGAGGTTTATGTCCTTACGTTGGGAGCCCCAGGGCTGGACACAGTACTCCAGAATCCTGAACATTCAGGTCCTGATCAGAAGTACCCAAATTTCTTTGGAGGAAAGAACTTGGAGAAAACCTCTATTCAGGAATTAGACTGGTCTTACACACTTCAGCGCTTTCCAAAAGCAAAGAGGGGCAGTATCAATACCCATCCTTACAGGGAACCTGTGACAGACCATGTCCATAGTGGCTTTCCAGTCCTCATATACAAAAACTTCCACAGAAGTTTCAGTTGTTTGGATGTGACTTTTGCAGTTTAGCTTCCTTAACTAAGGGGTAAGTTTTGTGCCACTAAGTATCAAATTTGCCTAACCTTAATAACTATTTATACTAGATTGCTGTGATCTACCAAGTTTATAATGGTTTTACGAGGTGCATGCATGATAACTATTCTTGACATCCTGTTCTGTTTTTAAAAACAATTTGTATTAAGCATTTTTTCTCAACAGCTCAGTTTAATTTAAAACTTTATTTTAATTCTATTGAAATGAAATTTTTGCATATGTAACAAACCTTGTCTCCAAGGTTTTAAACATTAAACTATCTTCAAACTTACTGATTTCTGACAAATGAAGATTTTTGAGGTTATAATTTTTTCTCCAGCCTGTAGCATTTTAAAATGCAGTAACAAATCAACCACTCAGCACAATATCTTTGTCAGAATTTATGACCACAAAGCTGCCCAACACTGAAGATTACTTCAATCTAACACAATTAAAAAAGGATCCCTACTATAAAATGCACTAGACATGCAGTATTTCTTACACACACAATACTAGCATTTGAAGAGAAGTTTCACTCATGTACACAGATTTCATATAGACTCTACTACTTTTTCATGCCATATGTTTGCACTGCTGGGTTTGACCAGGAGGAGCTGGTCATCCACATGATGGTCCCATGTCCTGGACAGGCTCAGGGATCAGCTGAGATCAGGCAGAATCTGGCCAACTAAAGGGAAACAACCACACATTGCTCCTCTGACCTGCAATTAGCAGCTCACTAAGATATCTGCATAGCTATGTTAAGAGCAGTTATCAGATCACATTTTTCCAGACCTAACACTTTCAGGCAGACTCTATTGACATGTTTGGCTCTGTGACCTTTCATGATTTGATTCTGAAGGCAAATTTCACCACCCTCAGGAAAATTGCATTCTGGAAGTTGCCAACTGTAGCTGAAAACTTCTGTCAGTGTGACTGTGCTAGAAACCACAAAGTGAAATATAATACCAGCTGGGTTCGAACACTTTAGAGAATGTTCCAATGTAGCATTTCATTCCTTTGCCCAAACAGGATACCCACAGTATGTCTAACAGATTGGACTCCATTTTCTTGGCCTGAAATAATTTTGCATCCTGGCAGGATACTTCATTGCCTCTGCAAATCTCTGTCTTTCACTTAATGTTTCCAGAACACCTAATTTTTCACATCACACTTTGCTCATTATTTAGGTGATCCTATGTTTCCAGCAGGGAGAGCAAAATAATTTGAAACAGTATTGCATTAAAATGTGCCTGTGATTTTAAAAATCCACATAGAGTTGCTTTTTGGAGAATTTCAGACTTCAGCTTCTACTAGGCTTTTTATTCATTGTGAAATCTGCTTCCAGCATAAAGATTAAAAGTTGTTCTTTTAAGAGAAGAACAGAAGTAACAGGTATTGCAGGGTTGATATGGGGCACAGCTAAGTTCTAAAACATTATACCAAATACTAGACCTTTAATTTCTCTAGTTTCATTCCAGTCTGAATTGAATAAAAATGCATTTGGATTGCCCACTCCAGAACATCACTGTAAGTAAGATAAACTCTTTTTCTTCTTCTTGTATTCAATGGTGAAAATACTCAACTCTCATTAAACAAAACTTTTGACCTACACTGGTTCATACTGCAATTTTGAGCAGAGGAAGCATACTGAAAAAAAAGACAAAAAAAAATTATTCCCATTTTAAGTCATTCAGAAATGGTTAAAAATGTTAATCTTGGCATACTTTCAACCCAATAAAATTAAAAACATTAATCAATGGAAAAAATATAGTGAGAGGATAAATAAATAAATACTCCTACACACACTAATGACAGAGTAATTTCAAAATCTAAAGTAGTTTTCTAACCAAACTGTACAAGCACTCCCCAGTTATTTTTGGCCAGATACGTTCCCTAGGATTGTGCCTACTTCTTGAGCTGAGCAATCATTTTCCATTAACATTTCTACCAGTCCAAATTATTCACTTAATTTTGCTGAAGGATAATGCAAGAACTTCAAAATCATGACTGACATAAATGTATTCCGGTCATTTGTGGATTAGAGCTTCTTTCTGGTGATTTCCATGAGATAGAGATTGGTTCCAAAAAGACTTATTACCTATACCATATCCTTATGCATAAAGATACAATAATCACAGAATATGGAAAAATGTAAGATGGAAAGGGTGTTAGACCATTTAATGCATTCATTGAAGTTTATGATTCAGAAAGAAATTTGCATGACCTGCTCTAAAAGACTTTCTCTGTAATGATGCTTCCTCAGTTTCCCAAAGAAATATTTCAATGCCTCATCTCTCTTACTGTTAGAAAAGGATTTTATATAATCCAAATTTTCCTTCAGAGTACATTCTTCACTTTTTCCAAATAAATATCAGAATAGATCTTCATTTTTCTTTGCAGTGTCTGACTACATATTTAAAGAGTTTTGATGAGTCTACTCAGTTTCCACTATTCTAACCCCAAAATTTAGGAAATACTGAGTTTGCTGTTTATGACTATTCTTTATTCTCTCTCAGTCCTTCTCCAACTGCTTACAGTCTTTTTTTTCAGGTACAATGCCCAAAACTGAAACAAGTGCCCTTTACTGTGTTTTATGTTTTAGCTTTATGCTAAAACATATTCCTGAGTGTTGCTCATTTAAATAGAAAGTAATAAGTGGGATCTCAGGTTCCAACTCCAGGTGTACATACAGTGCATCTGTACTCACCCTAAGCTCAGGGCTACTAATATGTGCAAGTTTGCAAAGAGCTTTTTACCAGATAATAGACTTATATACTCAAATTCAACCTAGGACATCATGAAAGAGAGCTCTTTCTGCTCAACTGTTTTAGGGTTGATCCTTTCATTTTATTTCTATGAGGAGATAAGATTTGTCAAATATTTTAGGTAAAATTTTTCTACAGATTTTTAAAAATATCGCTGTTATGTAGGCAGATTAATAAGTTTATTTTCACTCCTGTTTTATAAACTTCTGTTAAAGGAAAAACAAAAAAAAAACCCCAAAACAAAACTAGAAAATCTAATGACTTTCAAAGGGTCAATTTTTTCCAACTGCACATTTAAAAAGTATTGTGTGAACACCTTTTCTTATTTTTAACAGCAGGAATGCACTCTGTACTGCATAAGTCAGAACAAGTTGTTATGACTTGCTGGGGAAATAGAGGGATATTACAAAACCGTCATCTTCCTTTATTGATGTTACACTTTCTTCATACTCCATATATGTAGTTCAACTAGCACCATAAAAGGGAAGGCACTTCTTTGACATTGCCACAAGCATATTTGTTGAAAGAACATTTCTAAATTAAAAATTTGAAAGCAAATATTCCAGAAAACCTTGATGCAGTTTGACATTATCATACACCCCATTTTAATTTATATTTAATTTATATGCTTTCTTAAGTTTTTTTCCCAGCACTCTTTCAATAAATCAGTAGTTATTAACACTTTCGAGCAAGTTCATTCAGACTTACAGTTAAAATGGAATTTTATGACTCTAGGTGACACATTTTTTAAAACTGGAATAATCCAGAAGCATTCAAGCTAACTCTCTGAATGCTAAGTGATAGTGCTTCATCATGCATTTAGCAGTGGTGTTATACAACCTTCATCAGTCCGACTATGGCATGCATGCAATTCAACACCTAAAGCATTACAAATGCTTAATGAAATCAATTGTCTAAAAGTTCACATCTATGTCTTCTATGCAGGCAATACGTATTTTTAATCCTCTGTATACTCACATTACTCTTGCATATAAAGAAATTGTTTACAAGTTCTTATACAAATTAAAATCAATCATGCATGTCAAACAATTCAAAAAAACAGCAGTTGTCCCAGTAACTTGCTACATTTTGAGCATGGATGCTATTTGGAAGCAGGGGAAGCCTTGAAGTCAACAAAATTGCCCCAGTTCTACTGGCTCAACTTCACAGTAGTCAGCTGACTGCCACAGCGGAAGATAATTTGTTCCAAATGATTTTAATGCTACAGAGGCACACTCAGTAATGTTATCTTGGGCAGAAAGGACACCATGAAGTCCATCTGAAAGCATCAAATAGCATTTGCACTTAGTGTGAAAAATTTAAACCTACTCTTTTTTCACATTAAAAGTCCAGCCTCTTAAAGGAACTGTATTTTTAGCTTTATCTCAAAGAAGGGCAATTGAGCAGTTTCCTACTGCAGTACGAAGTTTACATAAAGATGATTCCATCTCTAGGTGTTTATAAAATGTCATTTGTAAATGATCAGAGGACATTATGAAGGCTTGCATCTATGGAAACTGATATCAGTCTTGTTATCTTCAAGCCACAGTTATGAATATATTTATATTTATATACACAAGGACTTTAAGGTTATTTGCTTTACTTAATGGAAAGGTACCTATCTCTTCCTGTGGAGGCAGGAAATGCTGGCATAGGAACAAAGAATTTAAGTAACAGACACTACTTCTACCTTGAGTGGGCAAGTACTAAGGATTTTATCACTATGCAATAGCACTTTGTTGGATCTCAGTGTCCTGACATGCCTTTTACAGAACACTATAGCATGAACTCTGTGAACTATCTTTTGCTGGTGGTTTATGCTCTCTTATATGTATTTACACATCACGGCTTCTGTCATTGATTTTTTCATAACTGCTACAGAATGTCAGAGGACTTAAGAAGCTATAGAGTCAGATACTACCTATTTCAGAAAGAGCATAATAAAAGGAATAGTACTGTTGGTCTGTCTTGCTCCCCCGCCTCCAAATTCCACATTCAGAGAACTACAGCTCAACCTAGTAACCTTAAGCTTAATACACTGAGTACCATAAATATTTTAAAAAATTGGTATGCTCAAAATATCTTCTGCTTTTATTACTAATTAGGACTTATGACCTTCATTCCAAGTAAAAATATTAAAAAAATATTCTGACCTTGAAGAGATACTGAATAAATCAGTTAATATATTTTTATCTTAAAACTGTCACAAGGATTTCATGTTCTAAAGTTAGAGCTTTGAGGAACAGATTCTGATCACTTATATATTGATTTTATACTGATGCTGGTGCATTATGCTCAGAAAAGCTCATCCTGTCTTACAATACCATGAGATCAGAATCTGCACCTCTGCAGTCTTCTGCAAATGTGCAGAAAAGCCAAAAGAGAACATGCCTTGACTTATTTCTTATATTTGCAAAGGAATACCAGCCTGTATTCAAAGTGCCTCAGCTGTCTGGACTTCATCCTAAGCAAAGGTTTCCATAGGCAGCAAGGCCTGGCACACAAGAATCAGGATCATAATCCCAGGGCAGGGCTGACTTCTCTCACCAGTATTTGATGTTTGACAAAACAAGAAGGTTTAACTGAGGTCAAATGGAGGCAGCCTGCACTGGACTTGAGGGTTGGGTAGATAACTGTTTGGGATAGACTGCATGCAGACTCAGAGATAAGCATCAGTAGAGATCAATACAGTAAAAGCAAAACCTCAAGAATTAAAAAAATCATACAGCAGCAGCTTAAAAAAAAAAAATTCCATATTTTTTTTTTCCCTCTCCAGAAAGCTACTAGCAAGATTGTATTTGGGTCAATGCCACTCAGACTTTTCAAACGACTGTACCTTCTTGGACCTTATATCATACCTATTGCTCCTACAATCTCATCTCCTCCCTTTCTCTCTTGAAAATGAGGAAAGCTAACAAACCAGAACCAAGTGTAACTCAGATTTCTTCTTTGGTACTGCAGCTTTCCACTAACCTTCACACAGGACTCTGACCATGAAAGTCAGTGTTCTGATGTGTAGGTCTGCTGTCCTACAGCCAGGACTGCAGGGCAGGATGTTTTACATTATTATTCATTTCTCCTTTGACCCTGTAATTCTGGTTGCTATTGAAATAGGTTGGCCATTTTTCATGCTTGAATCAGGTAGATGTAACACAAATGGAAATGTTTGCAGTGTGCCCTAGGAGAAAAGTTCCTTAGATGAGGAGTCTTCTGTCTTCAGAATTAGAAATATAATATAGAATCCATTAAAAAAAATGCATGTTCTGCATTGTAGTTTCTGCATTGGTGTTTCATTCACAAGATTTGGTGAGGCCAAAAAACGTAATTTAAAATGTATTAGAAAAAGTAGGTTAAAAAACGGTAGAAAATTAGGAGTCAAGCTGAAAAAAAAATTTATTGCTGTAGTATTTTCTACACTCTCTCTTTACAGCTCTACTAAAAGAAGAAAATATGTAATCTCTGAAAAACATTTTCTTCTTTTCCCTTCCCTCATTCCTACCCAACAAAAAGAAGAAAAGAGAATATCGTTGTGGTGGTTTGAACCTGTGTTGATAGACAGTCGTTTAGACCAATAACGCTTCTCAAAATTTACATATTTAAACCGCATGGAGATGCGGGAATCTCTCTCTTGCTTCCAGTTTTTGGACAGGTAACTGGGCCTGGCCGCTCGGCCCGGCGGGGACCGGGGCCACACTTCTGCTCCGTCCCGGCCCAGTGGGGGCCGGGCTGGGCCTGCCCGCGGGGCCCGGCGGGGCTGGGGCTACGGCCCTGCTCCATCCCTGTCCAGGCGGGGCCGGGCCACGGCCCCGTGCGGGCTGGCCCCACCCCAGCGCGGCTTTGCAAGATCACGGTCGTGCTCCGTGCAAACTGATCCACCGATCCCACGGCAGGGA
>VYZQ01045039.1:74968-93226 GCA_013400655.1 Mystacornis crossleyi
TTATAAGCCTTCCCATCTGCTTGGCACAAAAAAGATTCTTCTTTAAAAGGCTCAAAGTGTAAATCTGAGTAGTATAAACCCAGAATTATTTTCATAACTATGACCTGCATCTCTTGCTCTCCCCCAGGTTAAAGCACAGGACCACAAATTGAGGGTAATTGGGAAATTTTGGGCTCACAAAGAGTAGCAGACAAACATTGCAGCTCTGTTTTACTTCTGGCCTTATCCTAGAAAAACTGGGCTGCTGCCAGCTTTTCTGAAGGGAAGGAATCAAGTTTTATTCTGTGTGATTAAAGCAACTGAGAAAGTACTAAAAAACACCTGAGCATTACATGCAGTAATTTAAGAAAGACTCACCTATACCTTTACATAAATCATGCTTAGAATTTACCTGCTTGTAAACACATGCAAATTCCCTCATGACAGGGTTCTTTCCTTCTTCCTACAATTAAAATTCAAATTGCTCACAAGTAATGAGGAAAGGACTTCACAATCAGACCAGGGAGCAAAACTGATGGGGGCATTGACACGGGAGAATTGGTCCAAGCTCTTCCTTCATCCTACAGAAGGATGATAGACAGAGATACAAGAGGTAGCTCTGCCTTGATATCCTGCTGGGATCAGCTCTTCCTGCACAGATAAAGAAATGTTCACCAGACGAGGAATACAATCCTGGATTCTGACTAGAACATCTCCCAGCCTTTCCTGCTGATCTCACTCTTACACAGCAGAGACTACAGGGGCTGAAACCAAGGACATTCCCTGTCAGACATCCTGCATTAGGACACACCTGCTGCCCCCAGGAACTGCAGACCAGGAAGAAACACGACACATCGCACTGCTGGAATGCACTTATTTATTACCCTTGACAAGGTATTCTGGGACAACAAACCCACAGTGATTGTATTTGTCAGGACCAGTTTAACTTTCCTTGAAGTTAACAGTAAAATAGCTTGTCCCTAACAAAAACAAGGAATTTCTGGAAAATAGACTTAACTGGAAATGTTATTTCATTAACAGATTTCAGTTGAATGGAGTTGCACCAATCCTGATGTTTTAATGTAGTATTTTTAAAAATAAAAATATTAGCTACTTTTAAAAATATCTTTTTTTCTTAATTCTACCCTTGGAACCTTTAGAGTTGATATATTTCAAATTTGGAAAATACTCATTTTAAGACTGTAAACACAATCATTAATTGTTTTATGCAGTGAAAGGATAAACATATTTATTTAAACAAACATCTGGACAAACAGGTGCTTCCTCATTCAATATCCTATTAATAATTCCACTTATTCTTTCCTGCTGATGCCAAACAATTTGTGAGGGATTTAAATCACAGTGGTATAAAGTGTCACCTGCTGATATCAACTTAACATATTTGAAATATCCAAGGCATACAAGTTTATCGTGTGTCTTGAGCTAAAGTTCTGTCAAATACCGTGAGCTAATTTCAGTCAATGTTGGAAAGATCTCAAATCAATACCTGAGCCATGCAGGGATGTAGCCATCATTTAGGAGGGGATACTTTGTCATTTCAGTCACAATCTAATCTCCAAGTTTCATACAGGTTGCTTTGGATTGTTGTTTGAAGGGGTGGGTTTGTTGTTTTGAATTTTGTTTTGCTTAGTGATACTTTTTTTTCAAGACAGGAAATCACAACATTTGGGAATGACAAAAATTTCCCCACTTTGATTTTCTTAAGAGTGTTGTTTGACCTAAGCGTACTGGCCAAATGCCAGTTAAAATAATTACGTTCTCAGCTCCCTGAACTCTGAATGAAGCTTCACCTGGATGTGCTGACCCTCTGAAAGCACACAGATGAAGTGTCCATTTCTTATTCCAGAGGTGACTGCACATTAGTGTGGTGGAAAGTGACCACTGTATATTTCTTACCTATTTAACAGAAGTGTTATATCTTGCAGCTTAGTCAATTAACTGTTTGTAATAGGAGCTCATAAGATAAATGATGGTGTCACTAACAGCAAGGATAAAAACCTGTTGCTGGATTAGATTTATAAATGTGAATACAAATCCTGTTATTCAAGGTAGTAGAAAACACAAGTTTTCCTGGACTACTGACTTTGCACAAGAAAAAAGGTGACAAAGACTTTTGTTGAAATAAATCACAAGGAAAGATCTTTTGGAACAGCAAAAATAAAAATCAATTTAAGTTCAATCAATCTGAATGTTCAACTGTGTTCACTAATTCTAGGTTAATGAGTTTCTCTACAGATTATTTAAAATAAAAAAACTATACATGCTTTTAAAAGCACTTCTTCTGCTATGAGGAAAGATGGTAATATTTGGGATACAATAGAGATTAAAAAAAAAAGACAGAAAAAAACAAGTAATACCAAACAGCAAGGTTGATGGGCTGATAAGTGCCTACATATTCATCTGAATCTTCTGTTTGCTCATCCCTGAGATTAATGCATTTTAGAGCTTACAGACAGACCTGTGAATAGAGTGACCACAGGCAGTTATGTTCAATATCTAAATATAAACCCAACTCTACTCTGTGCTATTCTTCATAGAACACAGCACAAATTCTAAGGTTTAGTGGTTTTCCACATGCATAAACAATTCCCCAAAGCTTTAAGTCAGGCACAAAGGATAACTTTAAACAGGAGACTTTATTGACAGAGTTAAACTTTGTGGAGAGGCTGGGGACAGTGTCCTGGTTTTCATTTGCAGTGCAGCCCCTCACTGGATTGAGCTGAAGCCTTTATGGACTACAGACAGCACAGTTCAGAGTAGAAGGATTGATGGCAAACCAATCACTACAAATTAGGCTCACAGAACTGGACTTTGCTATGAATCAGACATCAGGGAATAATTGAGATTGGAAGGACCTGCAGGAGGTCATGTCCACAGACAACAGGACGCAGCTCTCACCACAGATTGCAGTACCAGTTACGACACAGGAATTGTTTTTTTCTGAATAAATTGTCTGATTCTAATAGGAAGTGGGCATAAAAATAGCGTTCAGTATGTCAAGTCATCACACACATTCATTGAAAATATAAAAAATTAAAACAAAATCCTTTCTCCTGGACTGCTGAATTAAATAGAAATAGAACTTTTGTTATCACCAGCAAACAAAAGATGAAAAAGCTGGACTTTTATACTTACCCTCCCACTTACAAAGCCAAAGTGACTGAGTCTCTTTAGGGTCAGCATTCAATTTTTCTATTTCTCAAGAGGAAAAGAGTTTCCATGGCTTCAAAAACAAAAACAAACCAACCAAAAAACCCAACCCACCCCTCCCCCAAAAACACAAACAAGAACCAACAACAAACAAAAACAAAAAAAAGCAATTTAACATCAAGCATTTTCTCTATTAATCCTCTGCATATATTTCTCTTTCAGCACTTTCAATTCAGTAGTAGCATGCTATCTCTTACAAATATTTGCATTGTAATAGAATCTCTGTAAAATTTGGAACTTTTCTATAATTCAGAGTCAGTTTGAAGGGCTGACATGGTTTTCAGAAGTTTGTATTAATTTTGGTTTTTTGTTTGTTTGGGGTTTTTTAAACCTAAAATGTGTTTACACACTATGCAAAAATATTTTACTCTGAAATATGAAGGCATGCATTCAGGAGGGGATAGTTCACCTTTGCAAGCACAGTTCTCTGAAGTTATGCATTAAAGAATTGCTTCCTTCCTGTAGAATTGCACACATGCAGTCTTCTGTCTGGGCCTCTGTGATCCCCTATGGCTGCCACACTCAAGTTCAGCACTCCATTTATAAACACAGAATAGTCAAAAGAAGGAGATAATCTTGAATATATTCCTTTATACTGTTTTAAACATTTTGAAGCAGTAGCTTCCTCCCCTCCTCAGTTCATTGGCAGGGAAAAAAATTGCTGCAGCATCAGGACTAAGTGTAATAACAGTATTGTACACTATGATATGAAGTTTATTACCCAGAAGGCAAAATAAGACAGAACTAGATAGACAGTGCTCTCAAAACTACCTCAAATATAAAGAGTAAAATTTTAATTTAAAACGAACCAGTAAGAAATTGTAAATTTGGATGCAAAGAACCAGTGAACTAGAAACACAGCATGGTCTTCCAAAAGAGAAGGGGTAGGACATTGATGAAAGATCCCTATGCTATGTTCTTTAAATGTCAAAACACAGTGGAGTCACTTAGGTGTCTCCTGAACATTCTCCTTTTCCATGGAAAAATTATTATCATATTTGTCTTTCTCGAGCAAGATGTTCAATTTTGACATCACTAATGATGCAAAAACTTCACAAAATGAATAGAAACACAAGAGGATAAATAAAAGTAGATCTTGGAATGCCTGGATTTCACATCCCACATGCTGCCTGTGACTGAAATACTGACTGCAGGATGATTTACACCATTGTCCATGAAGCTACAGAATAAATTCAGAAAGCAGAGACAGGAACAAAGGAATAAAAAGAATTAAAGTGCTGCTGAAAGGAAGATGTAACTATTAAATGCAGTTACTGAAACTGAAAAACAGCTGAATGTGTCAGATTCCAGAGAGCTACATTTTATAATACAACTTAAATAATCAGATATTCTTACCAGAAAGAGGTTGTATTTGATGTAGTCTGATGAGAACCAGCTAAGTTTTCTCCTGAAAGAACATAAAATGAAAATAATATCAGGAAAAGGCAGCTCAAAAATTCCTTGTCAAAACAGAAATGATTTCGATTGTTTATGTAGCGTTAGTATGGATTCATTCAGGAATAACTATTCTTAGTTATAACAATATAACATAATATTCTTTTTAATAACAGTCTTATTCTGGAAAAAGTTTTTTCACCAAGCTCATGTTAAGACAGACATTTTTACAAATGCAGAGCAGCTATTATACCTGCTTATTTACTATGTCTACTACAGAGTGTCTAGGATTCCAGCTGTGGGCAGAGAGGACTTTGTGATACTACTATACAGACATAAGAAGGTATAAAAACATATTCTTTAAGTTAGAGCCTTTGGGTGAGGAGAACTAAGGAGGGGAAGTAGAAATAACTGGGTCTAAATAAACCTGACAAGAATTTCTATTTCTGTTCTAAACCAAAATGGTTAGTTTAAAACATTTAATCCCATACTAATGCAGGTAAGAGTTTCTGTGACTGCTTCTAGCAGTCTGAGTGACTATGCAATAAAACCCACCTCAGTTAACATTTTTTCTGTCAACCTGCAATTAGAAAATCTTATGGAACAATCAAGTGGTTGGCAAGGTGTGTTGGTGGGTTTGAGCACACTCTTATGACTAATCTACCATAATTTTCTCATATTTTGCCCAGTAGCTGCTCTAAAATGAGGCTGAGGCATGAGGCTATTTTACGCTCAGCAGAAATTGCCCTTTTGTCAGTGTGTCCATCAGAAGGTAGCAGCTTTCACCATGGGATGGCACATTTGTTTTGTCATGCCAGCGTGTTTAATGAAGCAGTCACAAGTATTAATGAAGCATTATATCAGGGTTCAAACGCTGCCCTCACTGACGCTGCGGCTGTTCTGGTGCTCCCTCAGGTAAGCCAGAAACGAGCCCCTTGTGTCCATATTTCCCTTCTGCAGCCGCAGAAACCAATTCTTCTCATGCCAGAGCCTTATCCGAATGACGGCACTAACTCGATCAGGACACGTGGCTCCTGTCAGACAGTTTGTGACAAGCCACACGTGAAAGCTTCTGCTTAATGGCAAGTACTAACTTTCTCCCACATAATAATAGCAGAGCAATTCTTAGGGGTTTTTTTGTTGTTTTTTTTTTTTTTTGTTTTGTTTTTTTTTTGGTTTTTTTTTTGTTTGTTTGTTTGTTTGTTTTTTTGGGGGTTTTTTTGAGAAACGAGGAACAGATGTCAGTTACATTTTTTCAGTCAGTAACTGGGGATTCCTAAAGTCCATCCTCTATGACTAATCTTCCTCTCCGCCACCTCTCCCCCTCCTCCCCCCCCCTTTAGCACGCTTTTCACACCTTCGTGCAAGTCACTTGGACACGTGCCAGGACTAACAGACTCTCACCCCTACCACCTGTTAAGCTTTCACATTGTATTTCTACTAATTCTCTTTCCTGACTCAAGGCATCATTACCGATTAAACAAAAGAAACACTGGTCTCTCATGAGTGCCTTTCTCCTGTATACAAAAAAATGAAATTTAAGATCTAGATAGATGGGGCTGTTATAGTGGTTGACATTGCTTCTGTTGTGGAGCTTTCCCATGCCCCAGAGCTACACGACATTGCACTGAAGAGAAACAGTGACACATGTAACACTTCACAATCACCTTATTTTCATATTCAATAGTGGTATTAAGCAACCAGTGGTGCTATCCATTAAATTGCATGATGATACAACAGGGAAGGTGAATGCATTGAAGCAAATGAAGTATCCTTTAAGTTTGTGATAGCAGCTGGCATTTGTTATCACCGCAGAAATCACACCGGAGTACAGGAACTTACAGCACAAACCCTTCACTGAAATTCAAAATCAAAAAGGTTCCTGCCATGGAAACAATGTTTCTGAGCCCATAAAAGAAAATTCAAAGGAAATATTTTTTAGGTTCCCACTACTGACACAGGCTCAACTCACGCTCCTAAATGCAAACTGAAGAACATCTTGCTCTACCTGTCCCATGTAGCATCTGTAGAATTCAGAACCAGTCTACATATTATTACCTGGTACCAGCAGGAGTTGTTTTTCACGTAGTTCTGGGAAAAGGGCAAAGCTGTGAAAGCTTTATGATATTCTATTTATTTGCAAATACTTTGTGTAAAAAGTTTTTGTAGCCTTTACAAATCTTCACAAATTAAGAAATATAAAGCCCTAGTCAAATCAGTTATGAAAATGCAGCCTTAGTGCACTGAGAGTTCAATAATTACCAAGGAGCTGTTACCTGATGTATCATTCACATCTCAATTTTCAGATAAAAACTCTCCAGAAAAGATGAGAAAGTCTATACTTCACTGATTTACTGTTAAATTCAGAATTGCTTTCATGGTACCAGTATAAAGGCAAATAATTTGAATTATTCAAGTAGAAGATATCGAATCCTCCAGAAACTAATGCATATATGCTTCAATAATAAGCATTCCTACATTACCATCATGAGTTCAACAATTTTAGGATAAGGATGGTAGTTCAAAACATTAAGTGTGGTATTTCTTTCCCTAAATGAATACTCTATCTTTAGAAAAGAAATTCAGTCTCTAAAAAGCATTTTTGTTCTTTAAGGCTCTTTTGGACACATGTCAGACATTTGGGTAGATGTGGATAACACAAAAGATCAATATTTCTTTTGACACACTATTAAAAGAAATAGATTATTTTATTCAAGTACAGTATAATTATTTTTTTAATCTGTTGAAGCAGAGAAATTGCTATTGTTTGTATTAGAGTTGAAAATGACAGGAAAGCTTCTGTGCAGCTTCAGTGGCGTGGAATATACTAAAAGAATTGAGAAAATCTGAAACACTTGGTAGCTTCATATTTCTAGTAGCTTCACAGAGACTGTAATTAGAATCTAAACTAAAATCGATATACACATGAAAATACAGCATGACACACACCAAAAATGAAAATCACAATATGATGAGCTTTACAGACATTAATTTATTCTAACAAATGAGTGCTAAAAGCCAGAGCATCTCTTCTGAAGGTCTAGCTAGCCGGCTCACCTAAGTAATTTCAAAATATCACCACACTTCTCACTCAATCTATCCATACAACATTGGCTACTTCCCAGACAAACCCTACAGAAAGATGAATGCTTTCCAATTTTCCTTGGAAACAGGTCAGAGAAATGAGGTCGGTACTGTCGGATGGCTGTCCTTGGGTAGGTGCAAGGCTCAGCAGTGGGAATGCATCCCCGCCTGGCTGGGGCCAGCTCCGGGCACTGCACTCCATCGGAGCGCGAACCCCGGAGCTGGAGCTGGGGCTGGACAGCAGCACCGTGCCCCCTGCCCATACCAGCCTCCAGCTAGCTTGTGCTGAGCTCAGGAATACACCCAGCTCTTCAAAAGGGTGCTACAAAACACCTTCAGAGGGGTTTGGCGCCAGTCTGTGCCTCACTCTCTAGCTCTCGTGGAACACACGCCCACCCTGCTGCTTACTTTGCTTGTACAGAGCGAAAAGTTCTCGGGGCACGGCCTTTCACAGGACCAACTCCTGCTGAAAATCACCCCCTTGGGATATCTTGCTCTGATGAGCCCTTCAGACCACCCGCTTTTCCCCCAGCCTGACAACAGGAAGCTGGAATACTGCGAGTCATTGGAGATTGCTATGGGCACTCACACTGTACAACAGGTGTGAGTACTCGCTATTGTACCAGGTGATACAACAAGACCCAAGAGAATCCTACTCTCTAGGACAGTAGAATCAGACTGATTTAGATTTCAAAGGATTTCTAGACATCATCTCAAGTTTAACCCATGGCAAGACTACATTACTGTATATCCAATAGAGTTCTGAACATGTTCGTGGATGGAGATCACCCAACCTTTTTTTAGCAACGTCTTCTTAGCTCCAGTGGCTGACTGCCATAATTTTGGGATCTGCCCCTCTCCCCTTACATTCAAGTGCAATTTCTCTTGTCCTAGCTTATACCTGGTTTCCTCTGCCCTTTCGCTACATCCTTCCAGGAGTCTTCATCTTCTCTATAAAATCCCTTTAAGGTATTGAAAACATCAGTGGGATCCTCCCCTAAGTCTTCCTTAGAAGAGACCCAGTTCTCCCCATATACTGTGCTCCAAATCCCTAACAATTTTAATATCATGAGTAATACTAATTCAGCAGTGTCACCATGCCATCCTTGCTACCTGCTGCCTTTCTCTACTTACTTCTGCCAATGAGTCACTCATTTCTAGGACTTTTTTTTTTCATTTATTACACAAATAGTCATTGCATGGCTACAGAACGCTTCTAGTCAAAATCAAGATGAATTCTAAATCAGGCTTGGATTCAAGCCCTGTTTCTCCACCAGGATATCATTTACTAGTCTTGTCTTCCCAATAACTAACAGAAAAACTGCAGCTGGCAGTAGCATGGGACCAGGAAAACGTGTGGAAATATGACTTCTACAGGAAGTACTAAAAGCTTCATTCTCACTTAAGTCTGTACTACAAAACACAGTTACAGAGGATGACAGCAAAACTCCAGGTATCTCCCCATCTGAGTTCAAATCTGCTCTGTAAGTAGCAGCATATATTTTTTCCCCTCATTAAAAACAAAATGGCTATTACAGACACAAATACAAAACTTAGTAAAGTTAACCATCCAGTGATTCTAGAAAATGAAATTTCAGCCAGCTAAACATGAGAAATCACAGCACTGGCCCAAGGTCCAGCAGTTTTACTGATACAGCATTACTCAATATTCTCCAGTGCCTGCAGGGTTTGGATTAAGCAGCAGGAAATGGAAAGAAAAATTTAAAAANAGCAGTGGCAGGGGAGGATCAGATGGGACAGTTGTCACATAATCCAGCTTTACTTTAGGATGGCCATGCCTGCAAAAAGGGAATGGTCTTTTGACAGAAGACAAGGACCTGACTATGTTTAAAGAAAATGACCTCATGAACTACACATTAAAGCTTATCACACACTCATCTCTAGAATACAATTAAGAGGATGTTTTGTTTCAAGGTGGGTTTTGGTTTTTGTTTTGATTGCTTTTGTTTTGTTTTTTGGTTTTTTTTTTTTTTTTAAACCATGAGAACTCTTTTCTTTCTGATTCTAAATAAGATTAGGAGTAAGGAAAACTTACTGATGACCNCTAGGACTTTTTTTTTCATTTATTATACAAATAGTCATTGCATGGCTACAGAATGCTTCTAGTCAAAATCAAGATGAATTCTAAATCAGGCTTGGATTCAAGCCCTGTTTCTCCACCAGGATATCATTTACTAGTCTTGTCTTCCCAATAACTAACAGAAAAACTGCAGCTGGCAGTAGCATGGGACCAGGAAAACGTGTGGAAATATGACTTCTACAGGAAGTACTAAAAGCTTCATTCTCACTTAAGTCTGTACTACAAAACACAGTTACAGAGGATGACAGCAAAACTCCAGGTATCTCCCCATCTGAGTTCAAATCTGCTCTGTAAGTAGCAGCATATATTTTTTCCCCTCATTAAAAACAAAATGGCTATTACAGACACAAATACAAAACTTAGTAAAGTTAACCATCCAGTGATTCTAGAAAATGAAATTTCAGCCAGCTAAACATGAGAAATCACAGCACTGGCCCAAGGTCCAGCAGTTTTACTGATACAGCATTACTCAATATTCTCCAGTGCCTGCAGGGTTTGGATTAAGCAGCAGGAAATGGAAAGAAAAATTTAAAAAATAAAAAAGGGTCAAGTTTGAGATCAGTCATCAGCCTATATCTGAATGAGCTCTACTCTGAATGGAAAAAATGTGGTGCATGGGAGTGTATCACTAACTGCAGATGCCACTTAGCATTCTTCCAGCTGCTCATCACAGAGTGCCTCACCATTCAGGGCTGCACATGTTCATTTTTCCTGACTCCTCACAAAGCGTCACAGCAATATTTTGCCTTCTTCCTTACTTTTTGCTGCTTTTGCCTTCCTATCCACTCCTGGCTGAAGCTTGCACACAGTGATGGGTCATAGATGGCTTTGACATCAGACTGACAATCTTCAAAGATAAACAATGAAAGTGCTCTTTGTTTTCTCTGAAGCCACCCTCTCTGACCCTCTCAGGTATTTCAAGCTCATCAGCTCTTGTTCCCAATTTGTTCCATGTCTGGATACAGCCAGTTCTAGATGCCTCCTCCCAGAAGCTCCAAGTCCCATCAATCTTCTCTATTCTCTTTTAGAAGNACTCTTTTCTTCCTAATTCTAAATAAGATTAGGAGTAAGGAAAACTTACTGCTGACCACTGGCCGACAGGATTAGATGTCTTTTGAATCATGGTCACAGTGAAGTCAGTTCTCTAATGTAAGGCAATGTGTTCTGCATTTTCATCAAGGCCAGGTAAGACAACTTTCCCTGATTTCAATATTGATTCGTCAATGCATCAGGCATGAGCACTCCAAGCACAAGCCAATAATAAAAATCAACTTGAAAGCAAATTTGGTTCCCTTTTGGAAAACACATTCTGCAGACTGGTAGGAGAAGGAAGAGTAACTGCTGGCAGGACAGGAACAAGAAAGCAGGTATCATTAATGGATCATCCAGATCATGAAAACTCCTTCTGAAAATTCCACCCAGTTTCTGGGCCCTACATGCCCAGAGCTTCACAGGAAAAAAAAGTGAAAGTGATTCTACGAAGTGGCAGTTGAGTTCTGGCAAAGCTAAGAAGATCTTAGTGTGAGCATTCAGCAGATGATTTACAAATAAATGAAACCTGAACAATGCCAATTTTTAAAGACATTTTCATAGGATATGTTTTTCAGCATGTTCTCTGGTGTCCTGCTTTCACTTCTAGCACTATGGTGGTATGAATAATATTTCCATAGAATTGGTTTATTCCCATATTCACCTTCACAAGAGATTTCTGGCATGAAAGTTAAGGTAGGCAATGTGGAGAGCTACTTATCAGTGTCAGACTGTCAGCACATCCAAGCAAAGACACGGAGACACTAAAGCTGTACTGAATGCAATTCAAAGTATTCACAGGTATTTACCCCTCTCTTGCTCTAAAAAAGAAATCATCAAGAAGGGTTTTTTACTCCTCAAAAATATTAAGATAGAGATACAATATCTTAAGAATTAATAAAATAGTACCAAATACATTAATGTATTACCAGATAAGGAAAATACTTCAGAGTTACTGGTTTTGCCTCTGTACTATGAATGTTGGATATTTCTTAACTTAATAAAGCACCGTAGGATATTGCTGATCAAGTCTTGAGAAGTCTTAATAAACTCGCCAGAAAGAATTTGAATATTGTGAAGACTCAACACTTCAATTATTAACTAGGTTATATTTTGGGGTTTTTAGCCTGATATGAGAAAATCCTTTCACAAAATCAAAATATTTTTGTGTCTCAGTGTCTCAATATATAAAAAGATAGGGCATTATTTTGGTAAAAATTAGCTCTTTAAATAATAGATGAAGTCAGTAACATCAGGAAAAATCTTTTAGACTCTTTGGTTATGAAGACTAATAATGATAAAAATCAAACTTAAAATGTCAACACTTCAGTCTACACCAAAACCCAACAGTCCTAATTGCATTGGTGTTATTGAGGCAGACTAATAAGATAAGTATATGTGCATTTAGTGTGCACTGTTGTGTGTTTGTTGGGGACTAATCATAGTAAAATAAATCCAATACAGCATTGGAAAAGGTTGTGTTATGACTCATAAATATTTATAAATCAGGAAAACAGTAAAGTTGGATTTGATGTTCAGGAAAGAAAAGATTTATTTTTCATGAATCCAATTCTTTAAGAGCCTCAGCGTGCAACATTTTTAATCTTTATATAAATGACCTTGGTAAAATGAATAAATTGTGCAAGGCTATCACCTAGTGGTCAGTGGGAGCAATATTTTATTTTTTCTTGTGAGATATTTATTTGCTGGGGAGGTGTTTTGGGAGCCTTTTTTCCTCCACAGAGATCTGTCAAATACTGAATCTGCACAGCAATATTATATAAGCAGCTAATGAATACATTAAGAAACCCTGTTGTGCCAATATTTTATTACTTGTAATTTATTTTTACCATCTCTTTTAAATCATCTCAAAAAGTCCTACTAAATCCTTAATTTCATTTAGCATTGGAGGGGAGGGCGGGTGTTTTGTTTTTTTTTTTTTTCTGAAGCAAACCTAAATGTCTACCCTCAAAGCCTATTCAGACATTTTCAAGAGTATGCAGCACTGAGTTCAGGCAACACTCCTTTAACCATGACAGAGGGAAGAAAATAACAAGAAGGTATTTGTAGCAGATAGAAAACCTAAACTGAAGGGAAAGATGAAATAGAGTATTTCCTAAAATAAATAAATAAACACAAAAGGAAATAATAAGTGTCAATTCCACAGTGAAAATAGCTTTGGGTGTTTTGGGGAGGCTGGGCTACAAGTTTTTGGGTATAAAAGCAAACAAACCAAACCGCATTCACACACACACACACTTGAAGCTCTGCACTGCTGCAATATCAGTATTCCAGGGCCCACGGGAGCTTGGTCACAGCCCGGTGCTCTGGAGGCTACACCAGCACAGAACAAAAGCCAGAGCGTGCCCTAAGCAGCTTAGACCCTACACCTCCACACTGGTATTAGCCCAGGGCATTATATACAGGCTGTAGGATTATGCTATCAAGGGCACAGGGGCCAGAGCTTCAGGGGTTTAGCTGGACAATCAGCACACTGTAATTATTTGTCATGCTGGAAGAGGAAATAGTTGTGGAGGTTTCCTTCTTGTTTTTAGGCAGATTTCTGTCTCAGCTGAGACCAAAAAGTGAGAGGATGCAATTTTATCAGGAAGTATTTGTGCTATGTATCTTCAAACTATTTAGAAAAGTTATTCTAAACAAACTTCACTGGTTTTTTAAACAAACAAAAATGCCAAACAAAGAAAACCCCCCAAATAAAACAAACTCCAAGATCAAACCAAACCTTGAACTGTAATAAAAATAAGTTTCAGTTTAGAAAACAAAAAGTTGTTAGTCTCCTGGACTACAGGGAACATCATGAAAAGAGTGGGCACATTAATGCATCCAAGTTTCTCAGATGGTAATAAATCTGTTTTCTCCATGACACTGTACAATATGTAGCAAGGAGTGGCTTGATGTTACTTACAGAAATAATACAGGAGAAGTTGACCTGAAATAGTGGAGAGTCTCACTTATTTGAGAGACAAAATTAAAAAATTTCCCCCTCAATTTGACCAATGACATTTTTTCCTCAAGCCCCATCATTTTGTTTGTCTTGACTCCTTCAAACAGGACTTCAGTATTTCACCTGCAACCGCAAGGGCACTGCACAAATCCTGTCTGCACAGTGGCTGATTGAAATTGGTGACCTCAACCACAGCTTGTGCATCAAAGTACAACCCTGATAAGGAACAGCATGTCAGGGATCCCCAGTGAAATATGAAAATCCACACAGAAAGACTGCCAGAAGTCGAAGGCAAGGTTGAAATACTGCTCTCAGCTTTCCACCACACTTCTTTCTACATGTTAATGGCAAGTGATACATGTGCTATCAGTTTCTCAGTTGTCTACAAGCAATTATCTATTAGTTGCCAACAAATACCACCAGCACTGAAAATTTGCATGTAATGTATCCAACCAGTTACTTCTGCCAGGTCTTTCCCTTACTCATCACTGTGTTACACATATTCACATTTTGTTGCTGAAATACTCAGAATAGACACACAAGGAACTCCTACATGAACATATGAAGTGTTCATATGTGAATATCACTTCAGATCTGAGACAATATTTCCTATAAGTTTTCACAGCCATGACTCATCCATGGTCTTTCTCCAAGGTTACAACTTTTTTCTGCAGTGTTGTTTCTGCTAAGCCTCTCAAATCTAGGATTGGAGAGCAGACCTGCTTGGATCACCCCATCCCAGGGCGGAGTATCCTCTCCTTACACTGAGTGCATGTCTATCCCCACTGAGTTGTTATGTAAGCATTATTTATAGTAATTGCAGTTTTTATCATTAGTTAAGTCACATCTAGAAATAGAATGCCAGAGCTATGGTGTGTACCTAATTTTTATTTCAGAAATAAAAGTCTAAGCTGAACTTCAGTGTGAAATTGCATTCCTCCTCTCTGATAGTATCTCTGATCATATCTGCAGGTGTTAATTGCTCTTTTAATAATACCAAAACTAACTACATTAAGGCTAACAGTGGGAACATGGACTATTGCAACTTATTACCAAGGTCCCAAAGTATAAAGACATACCTTGGCCCCTTTTACTCCTCCAAAAGAGACTGGTTAAAACCAGCACAGTGTCCAATTCCCTGAAGACTTTATTAACTCAGGCCTGCAGTGTTAAGTCAGGTACCAGATCAGACAGAATTAGATTAGACAAATTAATCAGTGGAGGATGCATTGTACAATATCCAGTTCAACCTGCCTGCAATTATATTACATTTAGAATTTAGGGACAAGTTTCAGTCTTTAATGACAAATTCACTTCTTTTCTTCACATGCCAGAAGTTAGCTGGCAATGTACTGACGATGGAACCAATAAAATAGGAAAAAACAGTTGCTGTACAGTATTAGCATACAAGGCTGGTTGGTAATTTGGGATTCACAAGGTGTAAAACACATTGAAACACATTTGCAAATTTGAGCTGTTTAGAACCTTGCTGCTTTATCTGCAGTTCAGCTTATTTAAGTTGTACCTTCACTTGTGCTACCACATTTTTGAAAAGAAACAGTTCAACAATATCTTCTAGGAAAGTTTTGCCTCAAAATATTCATTTCCCACCTGACCACTCATTTTGACCTAACCACTGCATTGTCTAATGGATCCAGGGCTATTCCAGATCTGAATCTTTAATAATCTTTTCATTCACCCAGATCCTTTATTCTAGGCACTCAGAAGATTATTTTTGTAAGACTTTCAATTAAGGTCAACAGCACAACTAACCATGATACTTCTTCAACAGTGGGGAAAATGAGAAATGGCACAGGATCCACAACAAGCCAAGCCCAAACCCAAAAATAAGTGCAATAGCCTCCCTCTTTCAACTCTTTTACCTCTGTTAAATGTTACATATTTTAAAAACAAACTCAGAATAACTGACCTAATACTCAAACATATTTGAGGCTGGACATGGCACCTGGAGTTCCACCTCAATCTTGGAGCAGGGGCAGCTGTAACAGAATGCTCAGGAGTTCTTTTGGTTCAGAACATCATCAAAAACTCTCCCAGCTGTCTCTGCCAGTGGTCCCACAACCTTACAGCAGAAGAGATCTTTCCTGTGTAATGTATGTAATGAATTTGAGCCAGAAATCATAACTGTCACTGAGGATGACAGGTTTGTTGTTTTTTTTTTTTTTTAATCTCTTATTTTTTTGGTAGGTAGTAACAAATTTTCATTCTAAAAGAACAGCTATGCAAAAGAAATCTAGGTCATGAAGATTCCATTATTTTCCATGAAAGAAAATGCCAAGGGAATTTTCTCTCACTAAAAGTGAATTTTTAGCATTTAAAAATTTCAATATGATAAACCAATCACACAGTTTAAAGCTTTCACTCTCCAACAGAATAAAAAAAACCCCTTAAAATAGTTTATTGTTTCTCCTCACAGAAATATTTCCCTCTTTCTAAAATAAAATTTGATTAGAATTAACAGAATTTTGTCAAGTACTGAAACTTTATCAGAACTTTAACAACATATGTTGAAAATCAAGATTCTTCAAACACCCTCCAACCAGGAGCAAACTACATAGTAAGAATTTGGGCATCACCCACCTCCCACTCTGTAGCAGGAAATGACAGCACATGCAAAATTAACTTATCTTGTACTCAGTGTCCAAATACAAGATCCTTTGTGTTCTGCATGCACTGACTCAAATCAATGAATGAAAGCCTCCCTCAGAGTCAAAACAACTGTTTCTCCTGGCTAAATTCTGCAACAATTCTCACTGAAAATTTATTTTAGCTATGTTGCTTCAAACCTAAGAGGCAAAATACATGAACGTGCATTGCTATCTCCAAAGCATTCCGGGAAGGGAACAAAGAACCCAAAAATATCTGTGTTTGGCTCCATCTCTAAAACCCACGGAATTTGGATAGAAGATCATAATGCAAGGTTAAAGTTAACAAATATTGATGAGAGATGCAGTCTAATGTGACGCCTACTACAGGTAGAATTACAGAAGACTACAGTTTCATCCTCATTATCGTTTTTTTTTGGGGAAAAAAGACCTACAGGTGTTGAAATTCATAAATAATCTAGCTCTACAGTTTTATTATTCTCCCTGTCTTGCTTCTGGCTTCAGAAATCAGTGCCTCAATTTTTATTAAAGATGATAAAACAGTGCAGGGTTTGTATAGTCTCAAGAAGGCAATGACACGAGAAGCAGGATCTGTATTACACACATTTGTATGGATGGATTGGACCCAACAAATGAATTAGCTCAATCCAGCTCTTCACAGCTAGCACAGAATCTTATTTTGGATTAATTTTCAGGCAGGAGAACAGTTTCACTCAGAAGATGAAGTGTTTTGGAATGAGTTTGAATGAGATAGTTAGAAACATCACATCTAATCTTTTTTTAAATCACACACATTTAAACTGCCACAGCCAAAGAGCCTGTTCACATTCTGCTTTCAAACACACTAGTAAAAAATTCAAGGGAAAAATATCATGAAAACCTTATCTGCTCTGTGATCTTTTGGGAATGAAATAATAATAATGCTTTACAGTGATATAGCACTTTACCTCTTCAAAGCACTGGATAATCATTAACTGAAAAAATAATCTGACAACAATAACTCATCTACCTCCCATCTGCCATCAGCACTGCACTCCAAATGAGAGCATTGCAAAGAGAACATTACTTAGTACAACCAACACCAACCTTCTTATCTCGTTTCTCCAATTTAACTGGTACACTTCCTGCGTGGGGCAAAAGGGGGCTTTGAGGGCAATACCAGTGACAAGAGCCCTGGGCAGGCCACAGCTGACAAACTGCTGCTGCTGCTCAGGTCAGTCAAGGTCAGCTCACACCACAGTAGCCGTGCGCCACAGTCACTGGAGGACTGGGGTTCGCTTATTCAAGACAGAAAATAGTCAGTGTTGGTATCTGAATTAAAATCAAACCAAAACCCATCGAATTCTTCAATTGCCAGCTAAGCACAGATTTACTGAATAACTAGAAAACTCCTCTGTCTTTGGGAGTGATGTGGAGGGCACGGAATAGCCTAGGAATAGCAAACTACTGAGCAAGTTCCATGATTCTCCTTCTCCAAAACATACAATTTAAAACTGTGAATGCAAGATTTCCACACAGATTTACTTGATTACTAGAAATATACCAAGTAACATTAAGTGTTTCTGCATTCAGTTTAGGACAAGTAGGGTGAAGCAGTAATTTATTACTAACTGGCTACTTCTAAGTCACCTTATCCATTTGTCACATATACACCCTAAAAAATTACCGTATATAAATGAAACCCATGACAAGTTGTTGGGGGTTGAGGAGGTTTTCTTTTTGTGTGTGTGTGTGTTCTTTTCTTCTCCTCTCAAAGGAATTTTTTCCCATGTTAAGGGACAATTGCTGGGATACTTAAAAGAAACAAAGGACCTAGCCAGCCACAAGGGAGGGGCCCAATTGTCCCT
>VYZQ01045039.1:128310-145869 GCA_013400655.1 Mystacornis crossleyi
TTTCTGCCCGGTTATGAACTGAACCTGCTACACATGTGAAGCATAAATAAGAGAGCGTGTAAGAAAAAGAATAGGTGTAAAATGTTCTGCAAGTGGACAAAGAACTCAGAAATCATCACTCCTGCTTGCCAGGGTGGATGCTTGGATCAGGAGGTCTTCATCTCCAGCCTCTTTTCTTCAGCAGTGAAGAGATGCCGTGTCCTCCAGCAGATAAATCTCATCCTCCCACAGATAAACCTTGTCCTCCAGTGGATCATGTCTCACAGATTCTCGGAGCAGGTTCCAACACCTCTTGCTGCATTGGTTACATGGAGAGCTGGTTTCCTGTCTTGGGTTTTTATCTATTTTACTTATCTCTAACTATCAGAAAACTCTGAAAAATATGTTATTAATATTCACAATTATAATTACAAGATAGCTGTGATTACCAAAATTGCTAGACAAAAATTTTCAGATAAAAGATGTTTTGGCAAAAAGGCATACTGAGCAACTCCTGGATGCCTCAGAAATTCAGTTGATTTTGTCAGATTGGGAGTGAGACACTCTGAATTTTTTTAAAAAATACTATTTAAATAAGAGACTTCAAAATTTTGGTGTTGCTGTATTTTTTCAAACGTAAATGTTGCTTTTAATGTAAGTATTTGATATATCACTTGATAATTTGTAACATTTAAAGTATCTTCAAGATGACCCAAATAATTTTTAAAAAAACCAAGAAACCCAAAAACAACCAAAAAAAACCCCCAAAACTCAATACATTTCAGTATTTTCAATCAGTCTGAATGTTCTGCTAAACCTAGAGCATCTTTACAAATTATTTGGTGTGAGACAAGCCAAGAAATCCGTTACTGACCTCCTGTAATCATAATTTTTTGCAATCATAATCACAACGTAATGACTCATATATTTTCTCTTTTTTCAGAAAATACACTAAGAAAAATTAGATTAGCTCATGATTAAACAGCAAGGTAACAGTACAAAGGCAAAAATGTCCAGATTTGAGAATGCCTGTGAATTCTTAAAGCAAGATTGCTACCGAAAATATTCACTATATAATTCACAAATTATTCTTGGGCTGTTTCCCATTTTATGAATGGTCTATTCTCCTGTTTTTATTAATATTGTTGACTAGATACAACAGGTGACATTTTTATCCCCTCAGGCTGTCCATTATCCAAATGAAGGGCCATCTGGAAAGGGATTCTGTTCACTGAAAAATGTGACAGAGCTGATGGCTTTTTAACTGCAAGTCATCTATGATTGCTGGTAAACACCAAAAATTAGCATTGATCCCCCTCAAATGAAAAAAAAACAACAACAATAAAGTACTTCAGACAGGCTTATGGAAACACCTTCTCAGCAGATGTGCATGCTAATTAATAATTGTAGATGGCAACCCTTCCTCATTTTTGTAAATTAATGCCAGTTGAATCCTCTAAAACAAATAAACATGACTACAGATGGGGCAGCTACTTGTATATGCCCAGCAGAGCATATGTAGAGTGGGAAATGGGGTGGGACTGAGATCTCTGCCATGCTACAAACACTGAGTAAACAAGAGCCATTACCATAGCCTGCCACACTCAGAAAATCAAGGACTTTGTGCTTTTGCCCCCAAAGCCAAGTTCTGGGGGTGTTTCCAAAGAGGAGGTGGATGCTGCATTGCCTCTGGATTTGAGGGTGTTCAGTACAGAGGCTGAGGCAGGGAGGGACCGAGGCAGCGGTCACACATGCAGAGGCAGAATAAGACTGTCACCATTTGGGTGTCGACAACCCTCACAATTGTATTTTACACCAACAGTATAAGAGGAATGGAAACAGAAAATTAAAATATACTCCACTCATCTGTCTTCTGCCAATATTGTAATTTTCTTCTGGGGTGACGAATACACACCTGCAGTGAATATACTCACCAAACCAACTGGAAACCTCTTTGGGCTTTGGTGGAATTGAACCAGGCTCTCTAACAGTACCAGAAAAAACTCAACAGAATCTGACATATCCTGACAAAGTTGTAACCCACTAGGAACAGAAGCAGTGAGAATCATAAGCATCAGAAAATAGCCTCATAGTTTGAAATATCCTCTGCACTGAGATATCATTTTAAACATATTTATTTTATTATGAAACTGTGCCACACTTAATTATTAAAAAAGCACTGGTTCCATATAAATTGGACACAAACTAGTTATCTTTTGAGCCATTGATTAAAAATGGGGGTTTGGGGACTACTTGTTTCCATCATCTGAAATCAGAACAGCAACACTCAGGACCTTTATGTTGACACTGAAAATATACATTAAAAATTCTTCAGTATACTTTGGTCATCTCAAAAGACATTAAGAGTATAATTATCTTGCCTTAGAAAAATCATATCCATCAGAACCTATAATGACAACAGGACTAACAACCCTTGATTTACTTCTGCCTACTACCTCATACTGGAAACCATTTATATCATTCTCTCTGCATCTGGTGCCCCCCCAGTGAATGCTTGAGGAGCAAGTTTGGGTAACATAAGATTCCCCACTCTTGATCTAGCAGGTGTGTGACTACAAGGGCTACATCATATTCATATATCAAACTGATTGCAAGGAAAAACTTTAAAGGAAGAAAAAGATCTACAGCACTAATATTGAAGCTTTCCGATGTACCAAAAAAATAAAAGCAATGGACTTTGTCACATCACGAAACACTGAATTTTAGCTTTAAAGTACTGCTCTGCACAACACAGCAAACAGAACAATCAAATTATTGTCTGCTTGTCTAACACGAAGGCAGCATTATCCACAAACATCCTGCAGCTATGAGATAAGATGCTGGAGAAGTACTGTAAAATGGTTTATAATGGAACCAACAATGATTTTGTAATTTGGATATTTCATATTTAATGAAAAACTATATAAACCAGAAAGCATCAGACATGCAATGACAAGGCTTATTTATACCATGTTTGTGTCTGCAACCAATGACTGAATCCTCTCTATTTTTAAATAGCACTCTTTTAACATGAAAGGAGAAGGTTAGATGCTCAATATTACTTTTAAATTAAACCACACAACTGGTATGACTAAAAGGAAGCCTCCTAAAGTATTCCATAATAACAGGGCTAGCAACTGGCTAGCAGAACACTTGACTTGTTTTCTCACAGCAGATTTGAAGTGCACTGCAATGTAATGTATTGAAAACTATTTGTAGCCCTCCCTGATATCACAAATCACAACCTGTATAAAGCCACACAAGCAATCAAAGATCCATTTGAGCTGTGATTCATATGTGCATGTGCTCAGAGCTGGTTCTGCTCAGTGCTCTATAATCAGGGCTGAAAACATTTTTCATTAGTTTCCCTTTTCATTGAAGCTGTGAAAAGAAGGAAGAGATTGAATCAAATGTAAAAAGAATGAATTTCATATATAAGGCCAGTGTGCTTTTTAAGGCAAAATTTTACCTGCTCTGTGTGTGCATGTGTGCACACATATATTCATACTCGATTTATGAGCAGACAATATTTCATAAAGTAATCATTGAAAAAGTCCTCTATTGCCCTTTCAAGAAAAAAATTTCTTGATCTTAAAATCAAAATGTGCAAACAGAATCCTATGTCCCATATTGAATACAACATGATAATCAGGATCTTATTCTCCAAAACATCACATTATGCCAAACAGTACCTACCAAATAGTATCTTTTCCTTTGCATTAAGATGGAATGATTACTAATGCCACTCTTGGTATGCAGGTACACATAGTGTATGTATATATTATTATTACATAGAAGTCATAATTAGACCAAATACCAAGATGTAGTTAAGAGAAGTTTAGTATTCAATGTCTTTTTTGAACATGAATAGAAGTCAAATCTGGAATTTAGATTGTTAGAATTACTCATAAAATTTCTACCCTGCACTGAAGAAGAATGCATCCAGAATTCACCTCTAGAGAAGACAGATGAGGAATAAAAGTACAGATTGGAATGAGGAGATGAGCTGGATCACATCATTGGCTGGAAGTTCCCTTCTCCAGGTATTTTACTTGTAATATATTTCTGCATAAATGTGATCTGTAACACTTATTTAGGACAGAGTTAAGGAACCAGATCTGACACTCAGTCTGGTTTGTCTGAATGAGGTGGCCGGCCTCCATCCCTCTAAAGAAATCCCAGGAAACTCATTCACTGACACAGTGGAACAGAAACAAGGTCTTTCCATAGCCCAGTGCCCCTCCACAGCTCAGTGCCCATCCACAGCCCAATGTTATTCCACAGCCCAGTGCCCCTTCACAGCCCAGGGCTATTCACTAGCCCAGCACCACTCCACAACCCAGCACCCCTCCAAAGCCCAGTGTGGGGGACAGTGGGCCCATAGCACAAGGGACTGAAGAAGTCCACTAGTGGGACCATCCCTAGGGATAAGAGATCCTCCAAGGTTATGGTGACTAAAAACGCCTCTCCCAGGTCGCTCTGTTCCAGTATGGAAATGTACCCCAGTTCTGCTTCCCCAGTTGGCCTCCCTGTCCCCTTATACCTTATCTGTTCTTTCCCTAGAAAATTCTCCCTTCCCCACTCTCCCATTGGACTTTGTTCCTCGCCACTCCGTCAGATTTTTCCCATTGTCTCCCGAACCGTAGTCCCGCCTGTGTACTGCCCCTGTGCCCACAGACCACTGATGCTGATGGTCACTGATGCTTTCCCCACCCTGTATATAACCTTGGACCCTCCATTATTCTCAGTCTTTTGTCACTGGGACCCTTCATGCACCCAGCTGGAATAAACCTCTGCCATGGAATTCCACACAAGGACCCTTCCTGCCTCTTTGCCGTTGATTTGTCTAAGAAGCTATCCGCTGCACATGTGCGCGTGTGTGTAGTGGCTTCCCTGCCACTTTCCTCCAGCAACTTTCTGCTGGAGTCAGTTCTGAAGGTCATAGCACCCCACCAGAACACCCCCCGAAACTGACAGCCCAGTGCTATTCACTGGCCCAGTGCCATTCCACAGCCCAGTGCCACTCCACAGCCCAGTGCCACTCCATAGCCAGCTGGGCTCCTTTCTGAGCTTGTAGAACAAGCTTCTGTCCCTAGCAAAGCTCCCCATGGCTCCTGCCACATGGAGAGAGCAATGCAACAGAGAACACTTTAAAAGCACCCATACAAACATTTCCTGAATATCAAGGGCCAAGGATTATGATGCCACCTACTCTCTTGATTTGCAGTTCTATAATTACAAGAAAAATTACAGAATTTCAAACATGTTTTTAGTATAAGAAGAGGATTTTCATGCTGAATGTGGCATTACCATTGATGATGGTTATTAGACTACTTTCTATATAGTAACTGTGTGTATTTTTTAATGTTTTAAATTCTATGCAGTTTCTAGATAAAAAATCACAGCATTAACTCTCTGCATAAAGACTGAAAATTTCTTGCAATGTGCAGCCATGATGGTTTGGACTTCTAAGCTATGGAAAGCCTGGATACTGTTTAAATGCCTTACTTTTGACAGCTTAGTTAATACTGAATTCCAAAGGAGAAGCCAAACATTGATTATTAATTTAAAAATCAAGATTGGAATTCAGGAATTCAGGTTGTGGAGTGACACATTTGATAATTGGTAAAACTATGACTGACTAAAATATTTTACTTGAATTGGAATTAAATAATCTAATTTATTTCTTGAATCTTATCTGCATAAAGCAATCAAGACACTATTTTGTATAGCAGTTACAGCTGACAGAGGAACAAACGGTTAATGTTTACCATATTTCTCCTTACTTCCCATTTCTCAGAGGCAAAACTGAAAGGAAGTAGTATAACAGGGTTTTTTAAATGGGGAGCAGAGAGAGAAAAAAGTTAATAGCGTGGATAATAATTTAGCCATGACTTAGCAATAATTTAGGAATATATTTGGAGAAGTGATATGCATCCTTATTCCCATATATTCCATGAGAAAGCAAATTTGATAGCAATGTTCATTTCAGAAAATATCCTTTTTCAATGAAAAAGAAAAGTTAAATTCATTAAGTCTGTTACCATTGGTCAGGAAGGTACCTCAAGACCTTAGGGGGTCCTAAAATCCATCTCCCTCAACAGGGCAGGATAAGATACAATAAAATGATTTCTGACAGCTGTTTCCTTAATCTGTTATTGAAAATCTCTGGTGTGTGGAAAAGGCTGCAGCATCCCAGGGTGACATATCCAAGTGCTCAACTATTGTTTCAGTGGGAAAAGTGGTTTTGGTTGCTTCTCTGTCCTGATGTTCAATCTAAAGCTCTCTCACTGAAAAAGAGTCACATTAAGTAATGTCCTATCCCCTGTCCTGATCTGCAATGGACATGGAGAACAAATTATTACCTTCCTATTCATGATAACCTTTATTCCTTTTAAAGACTGGGATCCTCTCTCTTGTCAGTTGTATTTTCCCATCTAAAACAAGCCTAGTTCTGTCAGTCTTTCCTGGGAGATCATATTTTCTCTGATTATATCTGTTTCCATCCTCTGGGCTGGCTCTGATTACTCTGCCCCTTTCCTCATATGCCTAAAATGTCTACAAAGTCAGACACAGAGCTACAGCCCATTTGCCTGCCCTGAAAATTTGCGATAAACAGACAGCAGTAGTTTCAAAACCCCTTAGTCATTAGGAAACTGAGGCAGAGTTTTAACCCACAGTACATGTATATCCAAATGATACAATTTTTAAACTAGTATGCCAAGTATTGGAGCACATTAGGAGACCTACAGCTTGAATCTGTAATAAAAAAACACAGTAAAATGAGCAACAATTGAACTGGTCACAACCTCTCCCTGGCAATAAACACAGCAATGACCAAAGGGAGAAAGAGCTGAACAGCAAACCTCTGACACACCTCTGGGTGAGGGCCAGCTATGAGAGAGCTGGTGAGGTAACTGCCCCCTCACACTGAAGTAATGAATCCTCCAAGTGATCAGCCCTCAAAATTACCAAGTTTCAGTATTAAGAAAGTTGTCTTAGCAGCTCCATAAAATGATTAACTGCTTCATCCTGCTCAGATGGAAACAAACATCATTAGAGGTACATCTCTGTTCTTTGTCATGTTTCTGACTAAAACTCAGAAGAAAGAGAACCTGTACAAGCACTTGGATATGCAGAAGAAAAAAATCTAATTGCTTAAAAGAAAATATATAAAAGAAAAATGAATTTTTTCTTCTTATTGCTTCTACACAGCTCTTCCAGTCTTCATTACTTTAAAAGCAAATTTAATACACAAGTTCTCATCTCTCTCTCTCAGCCATGAAGTGTGCTATTAGTGATTTCCCAGGAGTAGTGTAGTAAACTCTACATTGATCAATTGTTGTATGTATTTTAGGACTCCATTTGCACAAGTGCATGCCTATGTTAATTCTGTGTCTGCAAACACAACATTAACATAGGCAAAAAGGCCTCCTTAATAATTTTGCCAAACTGTTCAGCCTAATTTAATTCAGATATCAGGGAAGGGATGTTTGTTCTTGGAAGAACTTTCCAAAATTGCATGGTTATTAAGGTAACACACAGTTAAGACACAGTTATTAAGATATTATGATACTAAAATACCTTTTACTCTGTTTCATAGAACTAAATTTAATGCAATTAGATGTGCTGGCAAATTTCTCTCTTATTATCCTTTTCAGTCACAATATTTGGCAGATATGGGAAGACATTTTGGACAGAGTAAAGGAACCCACAACATTAAAATTCTAACTTCAAAAATTTAAAGAATGCATGGGAAATGAATACAAAGAATTTGGGTTTTTTCTGACTAGTACCATGCATAGATTTTCTTTTGCTACATTTTTTTTTTGAAATAAAGTACTTTCATTACAGTATGGAACTGACCAGCTATAGTTCATTAGCTATAGCTAATAAGATAAGCCAGAATAAACCCTCTTGTTTATTTAAAAGGCTTTTTTTTTTTTAAGATATTCAGATTATTTGATTGCCTGCATTTGATAGTTGTGATGGTTTGCTTGGTGTTTTTTGGGGGTTTTTTTCTTTTGGGGAATAAAAGCCCACAAAAACTCCAGTGCTGATTACTTCAGAGTACACGATGACCTCTTCATCTTTATTGCAGCTGGCAACACAGGAAACTATAGATTAATTTATGGTAGGATAAGTGGCCTTACTGAGTCCACAGCAGAAAAAAGGGCATTAAATTGTTCTATCTCCAACTAACTACAAAGGTTAGTGTTTCTTACAGTTCCTGTGGTATTAACTGCAAAATCTGTGATGCTTTCAATGAAGCAATCTTGGAATGTTTCATACAATTATAATAATAACTTCTTAAGTTTTGATCTGTTATTGAAAAAAAGCTTAAAACACCTGATATTTCACTGGGATATAAATAGTGGAATGTTTTGAAACAGCTCTGGTTTTACCTTTCTTCCCATGGGAGAAGAAAGCATGTGGCAAAATTCCTTACCACATCAAAAAATCCGTAAACAAAGTTCAAGAAACATTTGGACAATGCTCTTGAGCACAGGGTGCGACTCTTGGGGTGTCCTGTGCTGGGCCAGGAGTTGGACTCAAGGGCCCTGATGGGTCTTCTCTAACTCAGAATATTCTATGATTCTATGATTCACTGGCATATTTTAGTGTGATATTGTTGCTGTTTAACCCCAGCCATCACCTCAGCCCCACAGAGCCCCTTGCCCACTCCCCTCACTGGTGGGACTGGGGAGACAATGGGAAGAGCAGACGGCAGAAAAGTCATGGATTGACATAAAGACAGTTTAACAAGCAAAGAAAAAGGTGCATACACAAGTAAATCAAAACAAGGAATTCATTCACCACTTTCCAAGGGCAGATGAGTCTTCAGCCATCCCCAGGAAAGCAGGGCTTCACCACAGGCAACAGTGACTGAGGAGGACAAATGCCATCACTTTGTATGTCCCTCCACCTCCTTCTTTTTCCCCAGCTTTATATGCTGAGCATGATGGCATGTGGTCTGGAATGTCCCTCGGGCCACCCCCTTCCAGCTCCTCGTGCATCCCCAGCCTCCTCACTGGTGAGGTGGGGTGAGAAGCAGGAACGGCCTTGACTCTGTGAGACCACTGCTCAGCAATACTGAAAATATCCCTATGCTATCAGACCGTTCCCAGCCCAAACCCAAAACACAGCCGGTACCAGCCACTGGGAAGCAAATTAATCTACCCCAGCCCAGACCAGCACAGATCTGCAAGAAGCAAAGGCAAGTGGAAGGGGAGGCTGTACTGCAACTACCAGCCCCTGCTGTGCCGGAGCAGAAACGCAAGATGAACGGCTGCCCAGCTGTGAGGACCCATCCTAGCAGAAATGCTTTTGAAACAATGCTATTTTGGGAGTCATGTACCTCTCACCGTCTCACTATCAGTTACTTTTTTTTCCCCCTCTTCCCTTTGGCTATTTTCTCTGTCAGTTTTTTCCACACATCCCCTCCTGTTGCAGTGGGGTGGCTGCAACCTTCCCTGGGAAACAGCCTTGGCCCGTGGAAGCATCAAGGAGACAATATTTGATAGATGTTTTCAGATTTTATTCCCCCTGGCCGCACATGGCCGGAGCCCGGCAGGCACTCCGACAGCGACTGCCCCCAAGAACAGCTCTAGAACAACTCCTGAGAGTCCCGTAGACACCTCCTTAAGTACAGGATTCCCGTGGGCTACATTCAAACTGACCAATAGGGGACAGGATTTGGGGTACACCTGACCAAGGGAACAGGGAGAGAGAAACCCCGTGCCCCAAGCATCCACTCATGCCCACCTCCCCCACAGGGAAGCACCTCTTCACCCTCCCCTTCACCAACTATTTAAAATTACTGAACACCCATCAAATGACCATTCACTAAACCTATGACTGAATGTATCTTAGAATACAAATTTGAGGGCATCAGGAAAAATTACATCCAAATTTAGCCCAAAGCATTCAAGCAAACCTATGAAGATACAAACCCCAGTGATATTACTATAATGTTTCCCTTTATTAGAAACAGTGTTCTCAGACGGTTTGGTAACAAAAACGCAGGCTTGGAACTGAGAATCTTGAAGCACATACTCATATCAGCTTCACAGCCAGAATGCTGAATTCTGCCTAAATTTTTAATGTACAAGGTTTTCCAAACAACAAACTTAAAGTTATTATATTACCTTTTTCAGAATTCTATACAACTATAGTGTATAAATTATTTGTGCAGTATATAGTGTTACTAAAAGTAATCCTGTGAATTAACAGTGTACATATTAAATGCAATGTTGTTCAATCAGAAATGTGACGGATATTTCTCTCTGTTGCTCTCTCATCTAAACACCTCAAACCATACTAAACACCTGAGAACCATTTAGACATTTTTAATAACTCAAGAGGTCAAACAGTTTGTGGATGTGAACAGGGAGAAATCTGACAGTCTTAGGGAATTGTACAATGAGACTGTAAATTCATTGATTATATTGCATTTTTCCAATCAGCATGACTCCTAAAGGATGTCCAAATGTTTTCCATTAGAAAAGGGAATGACTCAAAGAGGGAAAGTAGGAACACATGATGGCTTCCAGTCTACCTGACAGGCTAGAGAGAATTATTATCTGATCCTAGATAATAATAAAAGACTCCTTATTATCTCTACCACCATGCAAATTCTAGGAAAAACTGCAGCTCCTCTGAATCTAAACACGTAAACCCATTTTAGTTTGGTATCTGTCTGCATCTCAGAAATTTTAGCAGTGGTTTCAGCTATTAAAAAAGCTGATCTTTTAACCTTTTTTAATCTGTAGCACACTGTATTTTTGTGCTGCAAACCTGGAAAGTGTTCTCTTCCCCAGAATTAGTCCCAAGATGTCTAAACAAAGGCCCAGGGCCTCATCATTCTGTCTTCTGTAATGTCCTCAATGACTCTTTTCACAGATTAGCTGTTATCGGAGCTGCTACCACCACGTGAAAAGATGGATGAACAGCTTCCAGTATGGCTGCCACAGATGTCCTACTCCATAGATCAGCCAGGGAGTTTTGCTGAAGCATGCTGCAGTCTGGACTCCTTGCATCTGATGTCATCCCCCCTTCCCCTGGGAAGCCAGACACCCTCCTGTGGCAAAAAGCGATGTCAGAATAATAATAAGGTCACATTATCATGGTTGTGGGAGTTAAAACTTACAGAAATAGTTTACAAAACTCCTAACAAGCTCTTTGCTGTGTCTCGAAAGAAACGAGCCTGCTGACTTCAAGAATCCCAGCAGCACACACTGGGCACAGAGCTGACAATCGCTGCACGGAGGAATGAAGGCTATTTGTGTAGTTCTTACAAGCACACATCAGACCTGTGCAATAATCAAAAGTCAGCCAACCAAACTCCAACTGAAATGACAGATAGATGGAATATCTGAAAGGACACATGCATTGTATTCAGGCAAGTCTTCCTAACATCTATTCTGACGTGACAAAATAGAAAGCTGCAGTCCTGCTCCAGAGGGGTTTAGTGAACAGAACCCAGCACATTTGCTTGCAAATTTGAACCTGACCAACTATAGCGTCTAAGGTGAAATATCATCTTTCCTTTTTCCTTTTATTGGCTTATTTATCCTCTTTCCTCAGAACCATAATAACTATACATCCCTTCAGAGGGACTGAATAGTTTATTCTGTAACCCATGTGTTTTGCAGAAGTTCACTGCAAATGTTATGTTCATTTTTTTCTGATCATTAAAATCAAAGGAAATTGCTGATAAAAAGGCAGTGATGTTTTTGGACATGAGATTATGACTGAAAGACTACAGGTTTTCTTATAAAGAGTGACTATAAGAAGCTACTTTTTTTATTTTGTAACCTGCACCCAAGGCTGATCATTTGAAAAAGCATCATGTTATACAGCTGCACAAGTCATGCTCCAAAGCTCAGTTCCACCACAGGTGGATTGACTCTTTTGTGTGACAAGTGTAACTGATCTCCAGAGACTCACAGGAGAACAAACCAGCTCTTTTAATTATACCATCGGCTACTATGACATTCTCAAAACCAAAGAATTGCCAAAACGATGGAGATTTCATAGAGTCTCTAGATGTATCTTGAGAATGATCAATTAAAATTTTTTGAATTGCTATTGGCACGATTTAAATTAAAGCCACAATGAGTTTTTGACATGGGAAATATTACTGGTATTAGAGATTCAAGGATATTCAAGGAATTCAGCTGTTGACAGTACCACTGAAGTTTTCCTTTATGGCCAAGAAATAGAAGAGAGGATAAAGAACTGCATGACATTACAAATTGACAGCTCTGTCATCAAGCCTGGTGAAAAGTTTGTGTTAAAGTCTAACTGAATAACCCTGCCTTACGAATTTCCTCAATAAAGACAATTATCCACTACTTGGTAACCCACTTACTCTAATTCTAATGAGATTCATGCTCAATACTTTAAAGATATACAAATAGATGTACGAAAAGGATTTAGATGCCTAAATGCCTCTAGTGACGTGTGCCATTAGCACCTAATACAGTCTCATGCAAACATACCTCAGTCAAACAAACCTACTAGATTCTGAACCTCTGATGTATGACACCCCTTTTTAATTTTAAATTAAAAACTCATATTTCTTTTTTTGTTAAGAAGGTTAAGAGTGAAGATGAAAAGAAAATGAAGATAGGGCAGTTTATATATGTTGTGGTGGGGTCTCCGCAACCCTCCCAGGAGACAGCCGGGGCCCGTGGAAAGAATAAGGAACGGTATTTTCTGTAGATGTTCAGAGTTGTTTATTTCTCTCTCGCCGCATGGTCCAGGCTCAGGCACAGACTGACTCCAAAGACCCCAGAATCATGTGAACACCCACCTAAGTACAGCATTCTCAGGGCGGGGGTACATTTGAAATGGCCAATAGGAACAGGACCTGGGCACATTAGCAGGGAGCAGGAAACCCCCGTGCCCAGACCATGCTTTTCACCCCAGGGCATGTTCCCATCCCAGGACCCCTCCCCACACAGGGGGGGAACCTCCCCATATATATACATTGAAAAGTCAAGTTTTTGCACTTTCAAAAAATGCATGCTGATGAAAAATTAATCACAGTGTATTTCTTATTATCCCTGTGAAACAGAAACCCTGTTTCAATAATGTACTGTATAAACCACAGTCAATACAGGAAATTTGAAATTTGCTATTTTCTTTGCTCTGTATTATTTTGGGTCGTATATACCTCGGTTCAAACACTCATCTCCTTATGTCTCCTGTATCATTTTGGCATGATCTTGAGCAAAGCCTTTTACCTGATAGCATCAACAGAAGCAGCAGTGAGCTGGGAGTTTGGGCCTCGGCATGAAGGAGGTTTTCAATTGCTGCAGGACAAAGTAGTAACAGCAGCCTGACACAGCCCAATAGAGTGAACATGTCATTAGCCTTAAAACCATTAACACATCCCCGCTCTTGGATTTTGCTAAATTACTGTGCAATTATGCTAGACTATCCAAAAATATGTTCTAAAAATGTAAAAAAAAAAAAAAAAAAAAAAAAAAAAAAAAAAAAAAATGTGATAAATCAATCCTGTTAATTGAAAGCATGCTTAGGAGTTTAAAGCAAATAAATAGTGGTATGTAAGCCATGGAACATTTATTTCAGCTGTGGTTTTGGTTTATATTTATAATTTGATTATATTTTGGTTGATTGGATTACAGGGAAGGAAAATTGCTTTGCTGCCCTTACAAAGATATGTCAGCACTTGAACAAAGTTTTCCCCATCCTTTGAATACTTTTGCAAGTGCCATCAAGTCCAAGTTTGTGCTCATTCATAAAATGAGCACCAGTTCAGCTGCTTGTCAGCTCCTGAGCACAGCAGCAGTGGGACAGCTGGCAGGAGGACTCTTGGAACCAACATGAAGAATGACAGCAGTCAACCGAGATGCAAGAGGCTCTGGCTTCCTCTGGGCAGCTGGAAGGTGTTCCATGCCAGGTGGTACATTCAGGGCCAGGCAGCACAGCCATTTGTACATACAGGAGTTTGGCAGATTTTGTCTGGGTGAACTACATTTTCTAAAACCAAAGTGACTGAGAGAAGTTGAAAGAAGAATACATAATATAAGGTTGAAATAAGCCTCAGATATTTGAGGAAAATGTTTGGGGTATCTTTTGCATAAAAATATTGCTGCATACATTATAGAGTTTCCTTGACTGACCTGCCCGTTATCTACAGAACTTAATTAGGGGATATAGCAGGTTTACTTGTTTATTTACCCCTCCAGCCATATTACAAAAACCCCTTTTCTCTGGAACACATAAGAGTATTGCCTAAGCAGCCATTTGGGAGTTTCCTATTAACTGATGTTCCTGAAAGCCTGAGATTCTAATGTCCTACTTTGCAATTGTAGAGAATTCATGGATAAGACTGTGAGTGCTCAGAATTATTTTAATGTAGAGGCCAACTAAGTGTAATGTGGGATCTTTCTCTTTGCAGTGTTTCTTTTAAATCACCTGAGATGACTGCACCTTCAGTGCTTGCTTTAGGTGCACTCTCAGGCCTGTGCAGGTGAGCACACACCTGCAGTGTGTTGCAGTCAGTGGAACTGCCCTGCTCTTGTTCCCTGCTGACTGACAGATGAGCTCATTAATTAATTAATAAATTAATTCGTTTTCCAAAGCAGCAGGGCAGGACAGAGCTTAAAACTCCTGGTACTCCAAATGAGTTTAGATTATGGTGCTCAGGAAGTAGTCAGAGATGGGGGTGGATTTTGCTAAGAGTCTCACAAACAAACTAAAGGCCCTGGAGTTTCAATTCAGCTGTTCTGACACTGAGGTAGGAGTAAAACATCAGCATAGGAAATCTGAGTCTCAGGAATACGTTGCTACATCAGCACAAAGTCTGCAAACAGTACGACATCAGGCTAGTCCACTGGTCCCTTCAGTCTCATCTCAGTAAATAGTTTGCTACCTGTTGTCTTGTGTGGGGATGATCCATCTCTACCAGTGCCCTAAGCCAATTATGCTATTATATAGATAAGAGGAAAATGCTTTCCTGACTCCTTTAGTGGTCAGTGAAGGCTCAGAACCATGCAATTTTATGACTGTTATTTTAGTCAGAACTGCAAGTATCCTGAAATGATCCAGACTTTTTAAAATTTCAGTTGCAACTTATCCCCATGGCATGAATCCAACAGGCTTTAAATAAAACGTACGGAGAAATTTTTCCTCCTAGATTCTTTGTAATTTTCCTGCTATTATTTCTAAGGATAACTTGTCTTTGTGCTCTAAAAAAGGCAGGCTCATCACTAGGGACCCTAATATTAACGGTGAATATTAACAGTGAATTTGAAGTGAAGTATTATCCAAGAGAAACATCCTGTTCCCAGTTTTGCCATCTGTTTTGTTTCTACATGATGCTCAAAGAGAAAGAATCTATTAAGCAGAGCATATATTTAATATTTCTTATTGATATGAGATATAAAGCTTCACCAATATGTGTCTTCAGAAGCTGCAACAGAAGACTGGAGTTTGAAGCCTAAAGCAAACAAAGTGTTAATTAACACACATAATAGAAATGGTAATAAAGTGATAGGACAGAAGAAGAGGAGAGGAAATGCTGGAGTTCCCACTTTAGGATTCTACATTACACGCTCAATCTGAGGGACTGAAGGGCATAAGAGAAAGGGAAAAACCTCCCACTCTACTGTGCTAGGGAAAAAAAGCAGCTGCTTATAGCAGATTCTGTGAGCTGGTCTCATACTTAACCCTCAGATGGTTTAACAGCCATGGCTAACTGTCAGATCAGGGGAGCTGTAACTCAGTGCAGAGGCAGCCAAAGGGGAGGCTGCACAAGGCAATTAGCCAACCTTGCAATTTAGCTGGGGTTTGATAGCAACAAATACGATTGGTATGGCTCAATATAACCTTAACGCTGCAATTTGTTCCTTAACTTTTGTAACTGTATTCCATTATGTAAATTTGTGTTGTAAGTAACTGCATTTTGATCATTAGAGCTTGTCCACTGCTAAGCTTGAACTCATTGCAACACTAGGAGGAATCACAAGATCCTCGAAAGAGGCAGATTTAGTCACTGTTCAGCACCAGGTGCAGAACTCCTCAGCACCCAGACAGGAGATAAGGTTCACCTGGGTGGGAATGAACTCATCACTTAGTGTGAACACACTAACAAAATCTTCTCTAACACAAATTTATCTGAAAAAAGAGAAATAGCAACAGATATTTACTATTTCTTAGTGACATGCTTAGTGCTGTCAAATTGCTAATAGTTTTGATGAAGAATTTGAACAAAACCAGTTCTAGACTGAGCATGTTGCTAAAGTCTTATGTGGGATATTTTCCTTGGGGAAGACTTACTATTTAGTGAGCTCTTTGGGAATGAGTTTTCCCAGCAAGATGGGAGCATTTGCTTTTTTGACAATAAACAAATAATCTGCTCAGTTTGCAAAGGATTCTACAAACCACTTCAGCCTGTTCCTACAGTTCTGCTGAGCATTCATAAGAGAACAGAACAACACAATTACTTCTGCCTGTGAAAGAGGAAAAACAAGAGTACACAGGTTACAGGGGACCATGGAGGCAAAAGTGCCTCTGAGACAGTTTATCATTTCAAGCAGCAAAGTTGGCGAGTGCTTGCTTTCTGTTTCCATGAGGGCCTGAACGTTGGCTGTTTGGCTTAAGCAAGCTTAAGAGGAACAATCAGTAAGGGCTTGTACTTGAAATTTCTGCAGAATCAACAACCTCACAAGCTGAGCTGTAAGCAGCATTCATGTTGCAGCAAATCTCCCATGGCAAATTACTTTGATAGCACCAGCATTTCCATTCTCATTGGTTCAGCTGCCTTGTGTTTCAGCACCTCTCTCTGTTACCAGGCCTAGAAATTAAAATTAAGGAGAGGAACATCTTTTTTCTTGGCTTTCTTTCAGGGCAAAAGAAGTGGGTAACCCCAAAATGGAAAATGCTGTGATTTGTCCGTTTGGAGAGAGATTCCACTATGGCAATTCCATGTGTAACTTTTCACACAGTGAATAACAGGTGGGACCAATTGACTTTCACAGTTTCTTTGAGGTGAGATAAGATGTTCTTACCAACTTGAACTTGAGCTCACTCATTTGCAGAGCTGAAAAGTTTGCCATCTAGGTGTGTAAAAAGAGAAAGAGGAATCAAGAGAATAATCTTTTCCATGACAGCATTGTGCCTGGGAAGCTCACACAGGATTTTGTCCCCAGTTCACTCTTCTCCTTCTTTTGACACCATGACAAAAAGCAGGAATATGAAATTCAAACATTTTTCTTCTCTCAGATACATAATCTAAATAATTAAGGTACCTAAAGCACTTGATTCCCCTGTAAAACTGATCCCATGATAGTTCCAATAGAGAAGTCATGCATCATGATTACTGGAGGAGGTACGTCGATGCATTATTCATGGCCACAAAGTGCACACACCATCTTACTCTCAAATGACCCTCATTATTTGGGACATTCTTCATTTTAGATTCACATTTATCTCTATCCCATACTGAGGTTACCACCTGGTCACTTTTTCTTTACAGACTCAGCCTGTCACTTTTATATAAAAGTCATTTAAAGAAAAGCACTACCCAATTCTTTCAAATAGCTTCAA
>VYZQ01045039.1:145874-162168 GCA_013400655.1 Mystacornis crossleyi
TAGTTTCAAATACCTTCAATAAATAAAAAAAAAAGATATATATATACATACTGTCTGTGATTAGCAAGGAAAGGAAATTGGTAGGCATTTAAAGATCCTACAGTAGTGTTAGAACGAAGCCAAGGTTAATACAAGCTGTACTTTTTTCTCTAATAAATCTTCACATTAATTTTTGATGCTCATGACAAACAAAGCAAAAATGAGATCCAGTAACAAGACATATGAAAATATAGATAAATCTTTTTATGTAAACTTTAACCTATGCAAAGGTGATCAAATCATTAACCAGGAAAATTATAAAGAACAAATGACATAAAACTAAGCAGACCCAGTTATTTGAGAATGCAGAGGAGAACAGATGATACAATATTTATAACTGAAATCCACTGTCAGCAGCAACATGTAGGGAATTACACTCAAGGGAGGATCACACTAGAGATTCCTTCTTACTGTTCCAGATAAAATTCTCAGCTTATTTTGTCTTTTCAACTTACTTTTTTCTCTCACTGCATTCACAGCAGCAGAACTGGGCCAACACTCTCAGTTATTTTTCACTTGACTAGAGGAATCTATTTGCTCACACAGCACTTCTGCCCCTTTTGGTTCATATTTAGTAACTTTCTAATTATCTTTCTAGAAAGGATTAGTAAACCGGGATCATGGAAGAAATAGAAACATTGCTAGTAAAGATAGACAGCTCAGAAAAGGCCTTTCCCTCCTCTACAAGAGCTCCTGCTCCTGAGAGCACCCCTGCCACACTGCAATGTGGTCAGCACTAGGACCACAGACGGGTATTTCTGCATGTGACTTTCAAGTTTTAGCATACCTGTATCTTGTTTAAAGTGAGACAGAAATTTGAGTGAATGGCTGAATCCCACAACATATTTTACAGAGGCTGGACAGGATTTAATTAATTTAATCAGGGGGCTGTGGTTGGAAGTGTTAGAATTCTTGTGATACACAGAGGCACAGTGTCAGCTTTCAGGATTTTGCTTCTCCACTGCAGCTAAAAAATTGCTTTCTTATTGAAAAATTCCATGTGTGCCTTTGTTTTTTCTTAAAATGTTCATATAATGTATCAAAGCTGAAATATTTTAATCACAGCTTTAAGAGTATATTAAAACCTTGTCTTGTTATGCTTTTATTCCATCCCTTCTGTAGTAATACCAGCTTCTCCGTATTTCCTCCTTAGGAGTGAGAGTTCTCTGATACCTTCTCTGATGATCAGTCCTACCTGCCAGGTGCAGGACTTCAACCTCAACAATGACTGCTTTATTTCACCAAAGGAACCACCATTTTCCAGATAAAGACCTGAAAATGGAGAAAAAACAGGATCGTTAACATTAACAACAACTAATACTGAGAACTGAAGCATTATTTGAATCAACAAATGCAAGGTTTTGCTCTGCCTGAACTCAAGAAATTTTCATGAAAGTATTAAAGGTCAGTTTTCAACGAACTTTAATTGATATGAAATTAGAAATTTCATTAGAAATGTTTCATTTCAAGGGCTCTGCAAATTGTGGCTGGGTTTTAGTACATACTCCATCACTGCCTCCTGCAGCATAATTCATCTTTTGTCTCTGCAAAATTATGAATGAGTGCTTTGGTCACCTTGGTCTTGCCATTGTCTTTCCCATACTTCCCTGTGAGAATCTGCAATATCCTTCGGCACTTGAAGTTCAAACTCATCTTGTTATAAGGAATATTATTAAGAGATTTGACTGGGATTTGTACTTTAGATTTCTCAGTTCGATTAATAGAAAATAATCACTCTCACACTCTCCCTCTCTGGTGATTTGGCTAATTAAATGGTAGAAGCAGCACAAATAATTTCTACACCAGCATACTTATTGTTTCTAAAATTATGTGAAAATTAGTCCCTTACTAGATGATTACAGTTTTAGATCTGCTAATGAACAACAATAGTCTACCATTGTCATCTTTTAATTTACTTTTAATCACCAGCTAAGTAACAAAGAAATGTCTTTTAAAATAATTAAGACTGCATATCAGGTCTCTGTAGGACATCAACAATAAAGGGGTTAACGATGCATCCAGTCATCATGGAAACAATCAAAAAATGTCTTGCTTTAAACAATGCAGAGCAACTCTCACTCTATGAATGCATCTGTGCCAGAAAATTCCCACAGCTTTACAACATTTTTCATCCTGTAGAGATCACTCACACACATGCACAGAGAGACAAAAAATAATGATGAAAATCACCTATGTAACAGGGCAGAGATGTAAATTAAGATATCTGTGAAAGACAACCACTTTCCTCTGACTCGACAGAGCCCTCTCAGCACCATAGTATGACCTCATCTCTGACAACACGGCACAACAAAAGATGCCAAACTAAAAACAGCACTTGGAGGCATAGAATGCTTTTTTTTCCTCTCATAATCTTCCTGCACTCGTCTACTTTAGATATTTAAAACTGAAAATTTGAAGAACTGAAAAATAAGTTCCAAAAATTCTATTCCAAAAATATTTTCTAAAGTGTCTGTGACACATAAGAACAAACCTGTTTTGAGGTGAGAAATGGTAATAATTTTACTTTGAATCTATTAACATTTTAGTAGCAGTATTGTAGGTGCATATGATATTTATGACTGTTGCTATAAAATGAAACCACCATCATTCTAGTATGGGATCCTCATTGAGGAGAGGCAGGTACTGCACTTAAAATTACCAAACCATCTGTAGTATTTACAGTAATATTTCACTGAACAGTAAATGCAGCAAAAAAGTTTACATTAATTCTTGATAAAAGAAAAAGGAATTGTCCTAAAATTTCTCTATTATGAAGCATCCAACACACGTATTGGCACTCCAGAGAACTACTGCAGTCTAATGCCTGTGCTGCCTTTTGAAGGGGGGCTTTTCAAGCAGCACTGTTTGGCCCATGAGAGTGCAGTCTGTAGAGCACTTTTAGGAGACTGCTAGAGGCCATCTGTGCTCTGGCTGAAAAGACTTTAGTTAATGTGGAAAACAAACAAACAAACAAAAAAACACATTAATTGCTCTCTTCACAGCTTCTATTTTCATTTGGAGAACCGCATGTGAACATCACATAAGAAATGAGAGCTGGCAATGGCCAAATAGGTAACTTCATCCACCTTCATATCAGTAGAAGAGGATTCTCAACTGGACACTTGGAACAACAGTGAATGATGGCAGAGAAACACTCCTGCAAGCTTTACCTTCTACACTTTCTGTAGCACCACTCCCATCACACCCCCTCTTTCTGCCCTTCCTTCCTTCTTTCTCTTCCGAGGTTTGCTCATTTTACACAAAGTCTAAAATCTTCATGGTAACAGATACCCATGACTATATCTGTGTTCGTACTGTCCAAGACTTTAGGCTGACTGTCACACGAAGGTCTCAGTGTGGCAGTATTCCCTGCTGTAACGCTCATCTGAATTTTATATTCACTGTGTGCATTGTTTTCTCACTTTCATCCCATTGACTCTAATTAACATTGTTTCAAACATTTTCTGTAATCCTCTGCCTTTTTTTTTTTTTTTCCCCAGTTCTCTAAAGACTGTTAAATAGACTATGTACAATGCTGGAGTCAAACTGATGTTAATTTTTAAACAGCTATTTGTAGAGCATCGCAAATGCAATCTGTAGTGTGCAAGAGAGAGAAATTCACCTATTTGTCACTTGACATCTCCATGTATCCAAACAAACATTAGAGCCATTTCTCAGCTGCACTGCTTTGTAAAACTCTTGCCCACTGACACCAGAAGCTTCCAGACTCCTATAGATTCTACTGTTAGAGAGTTCTGGTTTTTCTGCCCCGCACTTCATGTTTTTCTGTCACTGATCATTATTATGACCAATTCTATCCTGTGAAGCCTAACATGGTCTTACTATTGCTGCCTTATGATATATCAGCCATATAAAATGTCATTCACCTTTCATGTGTCTTAAAAGCTTTTAAGCTGTTATTTAATTACCTCATTATTGAATGAAACTTCTTTAAAGGAAACTGCTCAGCAATTCTATAAAATCAAACTGCCTATTAGGACCTATAATAGACATTCAAGATGCTCATTTTAAGCATCCCTTTTGAAAATTTTGACTCAGACACTTTTTTTATAAACATATGAGATACAACTGCAGAACAATATACATAGTAGTTCTGGAAAAGGAATCTTTAAAAAAACTTTTAAAATAAATACTCTATGACAAAACCTAGAGCAAAACTGTACTTCATCGAAGGCTGGCTTGAAGGATAAGTAGGTAAGTCAAAGAGGTTTGCAATTCATATTTCACATAAAGATAGCTACTATCTTAAATGTAATGAAATACTCAGGGGTTGATTTGTTATTTTTTGCTCTATACATACTTTGAAATTAAAATGCAGTTAAATTTTAAAGGTGAAACAAAATGAAAAGCTTGGATAAAAATCCCTGCAATGAAGAGGTTGACTCTTCTCAGCTCTGTGTGGCACATGTAATTTCTTCACAGACTTCAACAAGTAAAACATCAGTTTTGCAGTTACATGTATTTTGTCACCTTGCAACACACAGAGTAAAATTGGTACTATCCTATACTGGGATGCCTGAGGAACTTTTTCCCTTTTTAATGTTAATGAGTATCATTATGGTTATGAACCATTAATTTCACTCAGGGCGACATCCTGGGGCAGTCTGTGTCTCTGATGAAAGGCAACATAAGTCCAGATGCACACTGTCCACCATATGCACAATGGTCCTCAGCTTCTCATTCTCCTGTAACTAAATGGCTCATGTGTATTCAGGAGACTTCAAAAGTGTAACCAAAAAGACTGAGACTTGGAGTGGCCCTTTTATGCCTTTGATGTACAAAGCAAATCAGCCTGAACTCATCAGAGACTACTGATGACAGGGGCTGGGCTAATCTTGGAATGATCAAAGCATTCAAAGTCAGTGACATTTGGAAGGAAATTAATGATTCCTTCATAAAGGTTTTAACCATCCTATAAACAGGATAAATGTAGAAATCCTTAGATGGATGGTACCATTAAGTACAGCAAATGTTACTGAAAATAATCACAATGGCGGTTCATTTATTAAGAAACTGTTCCCCATATTCATTTACATGCCACTGAACAGATTGTATTAAAGAGGGGGTTTTTTTTCAGTCTGGCTAACGTTCTCTGAAATGAGAAATTACACACTGAAAAGCAGTACTTTGTGTGTGTCATGTCAGAGAATTACAAGGGATCATTATCCAATCTTTGAGACACAGAATTATTACAGATTTATCAATTGTTTCTACTGATGTAAAAAGTCTGATAATGGCACAACGTGCCTGACTAACAAGAATTACTATAATGAAGTTAAATGCTTTAACTTGTTTAATGATTCTTGTTGGCAATTATTACTTATCTGGACCAGAGAAGAAATTGTAAAATATGCTGTTATACTTGATATGAGTGGAGGTTAAAAGGTGAAACTATAAATTCAAGGTTGGCATTTGCATCTTAGAAAAGATTTGTTAACGCTGTTAAACGTGGTGAAGTCGTATTTGTACTGGCACAAAATAAAGCAACCAATCAACTTTTTCAGTAGAGAGTCTCTCCCTGCCTTTGTACTCTCTTGCTTTATTTAATGAAGCAACATGGGGTGTGAATTACCAGGATCACTAAGTAGTTTTACTGGTATTTTGCCTTTTACTCTTGTTGGGGTTTTAGGAGGGGTTTTTTTTGTGCATGTGTGTTCTTTTCTTTTCCTCTTGAAGAATTTCTCCCCATGATTGCTGGGTGCTTAAGAGAAACAAAAGACGTGGCACAGGGGAGGGGCCCAGTTGCCCCTTTGTCTTGGTTTGTTTCTCAGGTGGGNTCCTCAATTTCAAAATTATAATAATTCGGAGGGAAGGGGGTTACATTTTCCATTCCGAGGTGGGAGGGGGACTCCTGCCTTCCTTAGCAGACACCTGTCCTTCAAACCAGGACAACTCTTTAGCCTCAGAATAAAACATAAGTGAGCAATTGCTCTAACTGTAACCAGGCATGATTTTGGCATGTAGTCCAAAGAGGAGGAGAAAGAATAAACAAAAAACACTTTTGCCACCCCTAGTAAGTACTGAATTGCTTAGTGAAATGTCTTGCCTCCAAGTCTGTACGCAAGTAACTACGAAAAGTAGACTGGAAATTATTTGTTGCATTCTGGGAGCATCAGGAGTACAAATCCATTGGTAATTTTTGAAACACAGTGTAAGACAAACCTACAGGTTTAGTTAAATGGCCCCCACAAATATGGGAATCAACACTACACACCACCTCCATCTAATCCTTTCTTTTTCTTGTTTATCATCATAAGCAAATTTTTAAAAATCATATATTTTTTGTCACAGATGTTTAACTATTTAGGTTTGTCTAGTTAAAAAACAATAGTTCTGCCATTATTAAAGATGGAGTTCTTTGGAAGTTTTCAAACAAGATCTGTTTATAAAGTGCATATTAATACCCTAAGAGAGCATGGATGGACACCCTGCAAGAACAAACTGCTTAGCCAACAAACTGCCCTTCAGTGTGGTGACCAGGCTCTGGTAACCCTGGCTGTCAGTGCCTGTGGGTGATAGATCAGTATTTACATGAAGCTTACACATTTCAAAATTCCCTGGTGTGGTTAATTCATTTTTCATGGATGGATTTCAGTGTATTTCATCAAACTTTATCTATAATTCCAGAATTCAATAATTGAATTTAATTAAGACCATATTAAGCATAACAGAGCAGGATATTCTATCTAAAGGGTCTAAAATTTTTGCAGTTGTTCAAGAGAGTCTTGTAAGTTGGCCCTTCAAAAACAAATAGATTTCCACATCATAATGCTGCTCTCCAAGCCCAACCATCAGCTTTAAGAGGAAATCCTTAATAACTTGCACTCAAATATGCTGCTCTAGTTTCAGGTCAGTGAGGCTCATGAGCTTTTCCCCTTCTGTGCTCATTTCCACATCATATTTGGATTTTTTTTTTTTCCCCTCACAGATATGATCAGTTGCTTGGTTTGGTGAGAATCAGAGGATCACAATATATTTCAGGCTGGAAAGGACCTCAGGAGATCTGCAGTCCAACCTCTTGCTCAAAATAGGGACAGCTCTGAGGCCAGCCCAGGTTGCTCAGAGTTTATCCAGCCTCATCTTAAAAACCTCCAAGAACACAGACTGCTCAACCTCTCTGGGCAAACTTCCAGGGTCTCTTCCAGTCACACACTTCTGTGAAGATGACATATCCTTGGTGTCCCCAAGGCACCAGCAGGCTGCTCATTGATCACCTCCAAAGCTGTGTCTTCTCCAGACTCCCAGCTCCTTTAGCCCCTCGTTGTAGGGCAAGTGCTCTCACCCCCTGACCATCTTGGGGGCCCTCTAATGAACTTCAGTTTAGCAACACCTTTCCTATTCTGAGACAGCCCTTGCTGAATTTCACTGAACTTCATTAGTCTCAGCTGCCCATTCTCCCAGGCTGTTCAAGTCCATCTGCACAGCAGCTCTGTCCTCAAGCACATCAGTCTTTACCCTCATTTTGGAGTCATCTAGAAACTTGAGAGTGCACTCTCTCATCTCCTCCATATCAGTGGAGTGAAAATTACTTAACCCAGTAAAAAAAATAGTAGTAGAGGGGTTTCTTTAAACCCAGACTTTTTTTTTTTTCATAGACACAGTTTAAGGAGATCTGACAGAAAATTAATATTCAATATGGAACAGAACAGACATGTGGGAGAAAACTTTCTCTGTGCTCAACTGCAGCACTAAATTTATTTTGAAAGAATCACTATTCCTCAGTAAAAGGCAGTAGAAAACAAGGGGGTTGCATAACATAAAGATGTATTTTTGATACTTAGGCAGATTCCTCAGTCAGCTTTCATAATCCAACAGTCTTCCCACAACTTTAAATGCATCTGGTAGAACTTCTCTTCCAATGGACCCATTGCTCTTCTCTTTCACACTTGTGTTTCTCTTCAAAGGTTGAAGAAAAAAATATTGCTTTGAAATGTCATAGTGACTCCAACTGTACATGCACATATGTTTGCAAGCCTTGGAACACTGAAAAATCTGATCAGTATTTAACAGAACTCTCAAGATCTTTGCTCAGCTCAAATTACCATCATGGTGGATTCCTGCTTCCTGAACCCAGCTGTTGTATTCCAGATTAGGAAAGTTGTCCTTTGCCTCATTTTAAAATGCAGTGAAAAGTGCAACTACCCTATTTTTCCTGAACTCCAAAGATTAAAAAAAGATTTTATTTCCAGTTTTTCTGGGGGAAGAAAAATAATCATAAACAAATGAAAAGGATAAATAAAAGGGTAGTGTCCTAGCAATGTTACCTGAGAACTATGCTGGAGGTCTAATTGCAGTGATCAGGATTAAGAAAAGCAAAACACAAAACCTGAGAAAGGTGGCTATTTTCAGAGCTGGCACCAATTCAGGAAAGCTAGGATTGCACTTCCAAATCTGGTCAGCTTTATACCTAGTAGTATTACTGTAATGGGGTTTATTCAACACAGTGAGGTGTAAAATTTGCAGCTAAACACATCCCATTAGTTGTTTTTTGGGGGTTTTTTAATAACTAAACCAATACAAAGAACTACACCTCCATAAGTGAAAAGACATAATCTGGTTTTCCAGTTCTGCACCAGAAAGAGAACATGGGCATGAACTTGTTACACTCCTTCTATTCTCTCCCTGCTTCAGCTCTCACCTGGTAGTTCTGTTTCGACAATTCCATGATGGTGTTTCTCCTTTGTTGAGACTGATTTTATTTAACTCTGCTTTTCTGCAGTGACAAGCTTCCTTCTCGCTGTTTATGGAAATATGTGAAATATGTCTATAATACTCATTCTGTTCAGTGTGACTGATACACTTCAACACTGCAATTTACCAAAGGAAATAGCAGCCCTAAATTTACAAAATAAATACGGTTGATGTTAAGTTTAGAGTAGGAACGAAGCACGTGGAGATTCACAGCACTTGTGAATCTCACCCAGGTGATCTTGCCAGAAAGAAATCTGCATTAACCAGGGAGCACAGGCATGGATACAGTTATGGGCTTTTTTTCTTTTTGTCTTGCTTTGCAATTGGAACATAGAGAAAATGAAACTTAAGCTTAATTAGTTACAGTAATCTAATATACAAGTGTTGCTGTATTTCTTTCTCCATATGTAACTTCTACTATTTTGGTTACTTGTGTGTAACACTTAATTGAGGAAAAAAAAGGAACATGAAATGTAATTAACCTGATTGCAATATCACCAATTTCAATGTTTTTAATAAATAACAATCCAAGAAATTATTTGCCAGAGAAATATGTAAAACAAGAATTAATACAATTATATTTGAGGATTTCGCATCCATTCACAGTTGGAAGTACAAACAGAAAACAAAGAGAATGGGAATTAAATTATTTGTGGAAATTATTCATTCAACTGTTGCCTTGCTGTTTTATTCCCTTTAAATATTAAATACGGTTGATTTCATCCTAGAAATGGAATTAACATTATAGCCATTCAGTAATAATTTCTGACAACTAAAAAAAAAATAATCACCTTTCTACAGCTTCATAAAAGAGTAAAGGGCTCTTTTGTTCTCATGTCAAGCTTTGCATGACGACAGAAACTAATTCTGTTTGTGTGTAGTTGGGAAGTTATAATTCAGATATTTTTATGCCACTTGGTTATCATACTGAAAGAGAAAAGAATTTTACTATTTTCCTCCACAGGTATCCTTTACAGCAATGTTTCTTCAAGAAGACAAGTTGAGACCAGTGACTTTCCGAGTGTTGAAAACAGAGGTTTTAGGTGTGCTCACCAAATAAACATGTTTCAAACTGCAGAGGGAAGTGGTTGGTACTGCTGGACCAAAGCAACATTTAAATGAAATCTATTGCTTTGTGTAATCTATTCCATTACATAAAAGCCAGAGACTGCAGGACCAGCTCTCCTAAATTTCACAGGGCTCTGGGACTGACCTGAGGAACACAAAGGACCTATTGCAGTACCAGGTGATAGGTGATCTCCTCTGAGAAACGCCCCTTTCCATTAGATTAGAGTTAAAGCTGGGAAAGTATTTGGGGTTTTTTGTTGTTGTGTTGTTGTTTTCTTGTATGTTCTTTCTTTTTTATTAAAGAGATTCATATGAAAAATGGAAACAAAATTTTTGGTGAATCATAACTGTTTATTATTATCTTTAACATATCAGAAAAAGAAAGACCACATACAAATATTCTAAAAAATTATTTTGCATATTATTTGCATACTATACGGTTAGTATGAAATTATCCCCAAACCCTTTTTTCTGCTCACTACTTTCCTAAGCCAACAAATATATGAATTAGATCATTACCTTTCCTATGGTCTAGTTCAGCCTCAGAACTCAAAATCTGTGAGCACATTAAGGTGTTTCGTGTGTTGTTATATATTCAAACTGAAAAATTATTATGTAGTATTCTCCAGTTTTATAATATTAAGCACTTTATAAGTAAAATCCAAGTCTTTCCAAATATGTGGGACCTCTAATAATTTATCTAAGGAACCAGCTGCATAAAGAGAAAAAGGCTTTTTTCTCTGACATAAAGCCCGAAGCAAATCATGGCAACGTCAAGATCAGAGGGAAAGAGAGAGTAAGTCACGGGGGACAGAGCTGAAGGTGGTGACGGGAAAGAGGGTGGAGTCGCGCACCCAATGCACAGCTTAAAAATACTTTTTGCAGGCTGTGGTAAAAAACTGTAAGATCACTGTGTTTTACAGATGCAATTGCAGATGTAGTGGCTGAAATTCCTGGGAATTTATTTTCCCCAAATCAGAGTAGAGGTTATGAAAGGAAAAATAAAAAATAAAAATAAAGCCATAAATGGTAAAACCTCATAACAGCAAAAAAAACCAACCCTCCAGAATTCAAGAAATCCAGCCCTTAAACTCAATCTCAGATTTCTAGCAACTCCCATAATCCACATAAAAATAGTCTCTAACTGGGATCAATAGGAGGCGCATCCTCAAAATCAGTAAACTTGAGGAGGAGGTTTGAAAAGTCAGGGTCCCTTGTGAAAAAACGTTCCTGTGGGTTTTCCTTTCATCTGGGAACTACCTTAAATGTCTTCTCAGGCAGACTAGTCTTGCATTACCATTTCAAAAAAGTCTCCCCATCCCATTAGCGGTCCATGAATCACAGTTTAGGAATTCCTGTTCTGCTGAAAAGCAGAGGTGTAGTATCCAAAAGAGAGGGTAGGTCACTGCCTGCAGTTCTCCCCTNAGTTCTATTAATAAACTTCTTTATAGTCTTTAAAGTTTAAGGCCTGCTTTGCAATTCCTCCTAATTCTTATCTCACAGAAGATAAAAAATGTGAACAAACCCACAACATCTAGTTTGTTTAAATTTTCCAGAAAGAAGTCTGGGATGTTGCCTTTACTATGTCATCACTGTAGGAAACCTTGTTTAATGTTGAGGGTGAATTTTTGACTTGTCCTATTACTGAAGATGTGTATTTGCAACTATGAAAAAGGATAGCATTACCTGTGATTTTTTTGGGTTTGAAGACTTGACAAAGTCTTCTAAAGAAAGATTTCTATTACTTTCCTAAGAAATAAGGTCATGTGTGAATCCTTTATAAATGGCTTTATCTTAGGTACAGAAGTCAATGCTGAAGTTACTTAGAGTAAAATTATCAAATATTTACAGGTTAAAGATGTTTCTGGGCCTGTAGAGAGTTACTGTGACTTGTGATGTATGATACCTCCTGCTAAACATCCCCATAGTTATTTCCCTTTCATTTTAGAAAACCTATCTCTTCATCCCATTTTCAAGGGATTTTAGCTCACAGGAGCCTAAAGGCACGTTTACAGTACTCAGTGGAACTCCAGTCCGAGGTGTGGCAACACAGCAAACATGCCCTGGTAAATTCAATGCAGTGAAGCATAACTGGCATTAGGGCGTGCTGTGTTCACCAATGACTTGGGTTCCTACATAACCCTGCAGTCAGCTTAGCTGACAGTGCCAAGTGATGATTCTTGTTTGGTGTTATTTATATTTGAGTCGATATAACTTCTTGATAGCACTGTAGGTTTTCAAAGGAACTGAGAGAGAGAATTCCCAAATGTGTTGATTGTATGACTCCAATTTGAATGCAAATGAACATAGTTCTCAAATAGCTGATTAAATGTTTGAGATACTCAAAAGGTTTTGGATTCTGAGTAATTTTTAAAATGTGATCTCAACTTAGTTCAGTTATACAAGACATATAGAACTAAAAAAAAATTACTGATCTTCCTTTGCGGATATCTAAGAGTATTGATACACAGTCTGAAATATCCAAGGCCCAAATCAGAGAGGACAGTAAAATAAACAATAATTTACATGCTCTTCCTTTTCGAATTTACCAGCTCCCACATTTGAATGTAGGGTTTGGAATTTCAGCATCTTAATATTAGTCAGGAATGTCAGCTCTGTCATTGACCTTCTTCACAAAATTTAAACTGTTTATCTATCAGATCCAGTTCTGTAGAATGAGAAAGTATTTCCACTGCATCACAAAAAATTGTGAAGATACTGCAGTAATGACTGCAATGGCCTCAGCATACTGTTAATACAGTACTGTTTGTTTTATATCTCCCACTTTATTCCCTTATTTTAATTTTCTTCCTGAGTCCTGCCAGTTTCCTGACATCCACATTACTCCTTCCTTCCTTTTTTTTTAATCCATTTACACTCTGCCTCCCATATATATTTTCCTGTGTACCATCACATGCACATCAGTGTCAGGATAAACTTATTAGCTAAATCTTGGTATTGATATTTTCCCTCAGTAACAATAAAGTCACATCATCCCTTCCTATCTCATTCCTTCCCTTTTTTGTATTGTGTATTTCACATCCATTTTAGTATCAAACAATGACATAGTAGGTGCTGCATGGAGACTTTAATACTTAAACCCTTCAGTCATGACCTGGCCCACTTGGAATAGTTGCAGAAAATTTTCTCCTGTGACACTGCTATGCAATGCTTGTTCTGGGATCTGTGATTCAAACATCACTGGGAGAAATGGAAAGATGAAGCAGCCACAGATTTTGAAACACTCACAGATTTCTGTTTCTGATATTCAATATTGAAGGGTATGGGGGGCTGGCTCTGGCTTCCCCACAGTGCACAGAGACACACCTAGTGACTGATTCACCCCCAGCTAGGCTTGGGCAGGATATTAACATCATGCAGCACAATTTAGATTTATAAACATGCCAGAGAGAAGCACAATTCTCTTTGTATTCAAATAAAGAATTCTTGACACATGCCATCTCCTCCTTTCGATTCTCCCCTTAATTCCCTCCCACTAATTAGGATGTGATCCCAGTTGTCAAGGTTGTTTGATATGCAAAATTTCATGTGTGCCCCTTTGCTGACCACAGAAATTAGTTGCGGACCTGACCCAGGTCTCTCCTCTAGTAGCATATAACTCTTACATTTTCTTTCCAGCTTGTAGTAGGACAAAGCGATGGTCCCAACCCACTAGATTTATTACAAACATGAAGCAAATCATGAACACAGAAAGAAAAGTGTATCTTGTTATCCCTACATGAAATAGAACCCTCCTTTCAGCTCATCTTTATACCAAATGACCAAGAGATAGAAGTCCACACATGGCATCTAGCAGGTCACTGATAGCTGACTTGAAAACTATGGCTTCATGTAAGTCAGATCTTCTGAATCCTCCCATGACAAGGATAGAGATTACTGCAGCCCATGCTGGGGTTACCACATCATGCAGCTGCTTATTCTGGCACCTCAAGTGTGTAATTTAGAGCACAGACCTGAGGAGGTGCCCCCCGGGACATACGAGTTTTCCCAGTTCCCTGGTCACATCCTGGGAATGGAATCCTGTCCCCTATTGGCCATTTCAAATGTACTCCTCGGGAGAATCCTGTACTTAGGTGGGTGTTCACATGATTGTGGGGAGTCTTGTGCGAGCCTGTGCCAGGCTCCAGCCATGTGCGGCTGGAGGAATAAACATCTGAAAACACCTATGAACATATCGTCTCCTTGATTCTTCCACGGGCCAAGGCTGTCTCCCAGGGAAGGTTACAGGACCCCACCGCAACACACACCCTAAGCTCCATTGGACTATGAACCTCAGCATCTGAAAGATAAATATATGGCCCATTTTGCCTTTGTGATATGCAGGCAGTGACCGCTACAAAGATCAGATGGGCCAGGAGCAGGGAAAGCATTACTGCTGCTGTTTCAAGTAAGATTTGGCAGTCAGACTCATTTGCTGCAGCCCTAAGAATCACTCAAATAGAATGACACCGATTACACGACAGGTAGAAAAATTCTTCTTAGAAGAAAAGAAACTAATTTAGCTCTTTTTTAACAAAACTAAATCCAGAATTTTCCTTAACTTAATGCACATATTTGGTGCAGCATATTTGGAATATTGTTTTCCTTTGATGTCTTCAGTTTACCTGAAATATTTTGCAGCTCTATTATTGCAATATATATCACAAGTTTCTATAGTTTTATAGGATCTTTGCTATTTCATTGCAAACTTCAGAGAAGATGAAAATAAAAACCAGGTTTAATCATTTACTTGCTGCTGCCTCGTTATATGAAAACTCATATTTTTTGATAATAATGATATGTCAGCAGCTTGATTTACTAATTACATTTGGTATCTAAGGACAGGAAGGGGTGTATGAGAACATATGTACATGTGTATTTGTTCCAAAATTTGCATTTTATCCAAGTTAGCATTGATTAGCAACTATATTTTCAACAGTACTTGTAAGGAATAATTTGGCTGAACCATTAAATACAACATGCTACCTCTGCAAGTAGAAATCTACAGCTCTGTCTAGAAAACAAGATAATAATATTATATACTACATTCAAATCTAATAGTATTGATGGAATAAGTTACTTATTTCCATGAATAAATAAGTCCAGTCAGATAACAGAAATAATAAAACCCTGCAACTCATTAATCATGCAAACTACACTGTATAATCAAAATAATTTGCAAAATGCAGACTGAAACCCATTTGTTTAACAAGTTGTTTAGCCAGTCCATCCAAACTCAGAGTCACTGCCAAAAGATTCTGGGTCTGTAACAAATATAATTTACAGCAAATGTTCACACTGCTATGCTCAGAAAAATAAGATATCAATCATTTCATTTCTATGCATCAGTTTCACTTCAAATCTGTCTTAGACACAACTGCAATTTGCCCTCATAACCAGCACAGTCTGGGCATGCTCGCTAAGCAGGCAAATCCACACATCACCCCAGCACCGGCGTTTCACTGCTGAAGCCTGAGATGGCAAAAGGCCACCGTCAGAGCTGCCCATTTTCACATACGTGAGTTTGGACAATCTGGGGATGAAAAAGCTTAAAACTGTACTTTTTGGTCTGTTGCAGTCACAGTGTATGTCATGAATGGCTGGAGAGATTCAGCCTCCATGAGGACAGTTTTCCTTAGAAAAGCCATCTTAGTGATTCCAGGGGGAACTCGCTCCTTTGGTGCAATCACACCTTGAAGAAAAGTCCCTGGGTATTCTGCTAAACCATTGACATACTGATTTCTTTTACTCTACTGACCTCTTCTGAAATATGGCTGAATTTGTTCGGTGTGACATCTGCAGTTTGTCCTACTAATTGAAAGACTAGATGTGACTTATTTCCCCGAAGACTGTCTGCAGTCAGCAAGCAGGAACAAACTTCAGTCATTTCTGATTGGCTACATTTCAAAAATCATGTCCCAGATGTACCTGGGCTGTGCTTTCTATGTGCCACTCATTTCTTTTAAGCTGACATTTTCATTTAGTTATCTCTGATCGGCTGAGACAGGCCAGGAGATCCAGGTGCACTTGTGCCTGATGTGTCCCCCACAGAGAGCCAAGGTACAAGTGAAGCTCCTACTCACTCCCAAGTCAATCCATATAGCAAAGAAATTACAGGTTTCATGTCAAGTAAGAAGATGGGAAAAACAATCCTAGTCAGAACAGATGAACTTACATGAACTATTTCATTTTTATATCTACAGAAAGTATCCTGAATTTTAAGCTTGTTACTCACCAGCATTTGTTTCTGGCTCATTGTTTAAAAAATTAAGTGACCAAAAACACTAAGGAAATACCCTCATCAAGAGAAAATTGAGACCAAGAGAAGAATTACCTTCTCCCACATTTAATGATGCTTGGGCCAGGAACAAAATTATTTGAGCTTCAAAATCCAACTGAAAAACAGGAGATCTGAAAATGCCCTGGAACTGGAGGGGACATACATAATTTGAAAACTGTCCCAGTGATCAAAAAT
>VYZQ01045040.1:1050-12854 GCA_013400655.1 Mystacornis crossleyi
ACAACGTAATTTTGGCATCATAGTGTTACATCCAAGAAGACAGTATGCCCCAAGGTCCAACACATAGAATGTGCATAGAGAGAATGGTGCACCCCAAGTTGGCACAAACCAGGCAGCCAACCAAAGCCAGAGATAGCTTTTAGAAAAATGGNTGTGACTTCCCTATTCCTGGAAAGCCCTCCTGGAAAACCCTCCTGGAAAAAGGCAGCAGGACACATGGCTTCTCAGCTAATAGGGCCGAGAAAAGGACACTAAGCTCTTCAGTCTCGTCAGGATCAAGGTGCTGGTGGGGAGCAGCAGAGGCAGCTCTGTAGCTCTGCTCTGAGCTCTGCAGGACTTGAGTCAGGCAGCTGGTTCAAAGTTTGGAAGGTTTTCAGGGCTCAGGCAGTGGTAGCTTTTAGAATCACTGTTGTGTGCACCTAAAGTTCACCTGAATTCTCCTTTAAGTGTTTAACTCTTTCTTCATATGTGGCCTGAAATTTCATATCTACTAAAATTCTTGGGGATCAAAGTCTAATTATTGCATTGTTGCTAATTCTGAGTTTTAAATGCTCTCTCTGACTGTTAAGAACAGTTAATCATGCCAATCTACTCATGCATAAATTCATGGAGGATAGAAAGACTCTTTTGAGTTCTAGTCAGGAGCATTAGGAAGTGTAAGAGGCCTCTCCTAATGCTCCACTTTGAAGGATAAGATTTTTAACAGACCAGGGAAAACAATGTGAATTTTTACTTTCCAAAAAAGGACTGAGAGGGAAACCTAAGAAGGTATGAATTTGCTGGGTGCTAGCTGGCCATGGTAACTGCTGTTCGCAGAGGTGCCCCTGGTAAAGCTGAAGCAATTTAGCTGTTCATGGAACAGGGAGCCATATTTGAGTGTTTCATAGTTTTGGCTTTGCTACAGGGAACGACAACGCACAGACAACTTTTCCTATAGAAGGATAGAACACAGATTTATATAAGAAATTGAAAAAAATTATACTTTCCCCTAATTTGCACCTCACATAATTCCATTCGAGATTTATGCTCCAGCCATAAGGAGAAAGTGGTCATATAATAGACAGAAATAAGACTGTTTGACAGAAATAAGACAGTTTGGAGAAGGTGGGCCCCAGATTACCTGCACTAAATTTGCAGGTACTGGAAATAAATGAGCAATGCAAAGCAGAATGAGGGAAATAGGGATGAGGGAAATGGGGAAGAGGGCAATCTAGTGCTTCCAGAAGTTACTGACTGATCACAAAACAAAACCCTACACCAGCTGAGTTGAAGTGTGGAAGGGGAAACTGTACACACTCTGTTTCAAAGTTACAGCATCTGTACATCTGGCGTACATCACTGAGGGAACTGTTACCCAGCATGCTTGCCAAAGCAGCCCTGCAACTGCTTGAGATTTTGAACCTTGGACTGGATTCACTGAAGCTGATGGGGCCCAGTGGGGCACTGAGGTGAGCAGCACTGAGGGGGAGCAGGTGGATGCATGTGAGCATTGGTTCGTAGTGTATCTCTTACCTTGTTGCTGAGGGGACCCTTACGGACACCAAGAACTTCACAGCAGGCAGTGAGAGTTACTCAACTGCTACTATTTATAGCTCTTTCCAAAGTGTGAAATGAGACATTTCTTTGGCTACTGTGAGCCCAGTACCCTTTAAGCCAGAGCCACCTGACATTTGGAGGAGTTGGATCCTGTGAATAGGGTAACCGATTCCCTGCAGATGATACCCTACCAAAAGACTTGAATTAGACCCATGAAGGGAAGGAACCATAAGGATGGAGTTTACAGCCTCAGGAATCATTTTCCTAGTGATCTGAATCTCACTTACAGAGGCTGATGGCATAATCCATGTTTGCTGCACCAGTCTCTCCTGGAAGAGAAAACTGAATCTTGGTCCTAAGAGGAGTTTATTGATTGAGGGTTAGTGTTTTTTTTTTAATACAGATGATGTAGAGAAAAAGTTTCTTAATACACAGCTTCTGTGTATTGTGCAGAAGTTTAACATAGAGAAACCATGTCCTTTCATTAAGAGACCTCTTAGAATTTAATTGGAAATGTCAAAACCAATTAGAAAATGGTTCAATTATTGCATGCTGTGATTTACCAAAACAGAAAAAGTAAAACATCCTTTCTTTTAGGATGGGTTTATTAATTGTGCACACACTGCATGTACTATTTAAGGCTGTCAGAAACAGATAACTGAAAGAGCTTTCAGCAATAAGGGCAACATTAATGATTTTTATTAATATATAGGANNNNATTTTTATTAATATATAGGAATAACTTCTTTCTTTAACATATTCTATAGAGTATTATAAATACATTTGTAACTTGCAGAATTACGTAATGGTAGCACAGGATTTACAGCACCTCTTACCTTTAAGAGATCTTTTTATATACAAGCATTTAATAAAAGGGTTCAATGAAGCTTATTGACATTTACTTTTCCCTTTGCCATACATTTATTAAGTTTGAATATCACATTCACATTCACATCAAACACATAAAATATGGAAAAGCTGGAGAGAAGAGAAGACATATTTTAGTGCTTTGATGTTGATGCCAAAGTTTTATTTAAGATATTTATACATAGCCTAAAAAAGTATAATAAATTTTATTGAAAGCTCACTGTACTGCTAGAATTTTTAAAGTCCACAGGGTAGACTGAAAGTACCAAAAGGGAAAATTTGAAATACTGCTGAACAATCATTCTTCAAAAGCTAAGAATATTTTAGGAAAAAACATTTAAGGTATCTGTAATTTAAATTTGATTTCTGAAAAGTGGTATGACACATGCACAACAGTTTCAGGTTAGATATAAGAATGGGTTCCATTTTCAGGTTTTCTTACACATGGATTTATTTCTTCAGAGGCAAAAGAGGAAAAAAGGACTACAGAGGCAAAAAGGAAAAAAGGAAAATGTGCACACAGTACTTACATTAAGTACAGTATGATTTAGTAATGTAAAATATGGTCAAAGGTTGACAAAAACAAAGACAATTCCCTTGACTGAAGTGTTCACCAGTTTCTACCTACTGCTACCTAGTTGAAATTAAATCCATCCATATATTTGTAGCAAGCATATGAGTAATTGGGAAAGAGGGAACATACACTTGTGTAGATTAAATTTCTCTCTACTGTATTTTTCTATCACAGCTGTGCAAGGCTGAATGATATTAGGTCTGTCTGTGTCAAAAAAAGATGCAATACAAGATATTTTAAAGAATAAAATTGTTTTGGTCACTTTTGGCATTAGTAAGTTAACACTCATTGCTAAAAATAACCAAATATGTGAATTGGAGGTTAACACTTGAGCAAAAAATTCCACTTCCAAACTTTATACAAATACTTTACTGTGAAGTCAGGTTTCATTTGTTCTTGACGTCATTCAATTCGGGGAAGAGCAGAGATGGGAAGTTCAGCCAGAACTCTGCAAATATTAAAAAAAATATGCAGACCTACTTTGGATTAAAGGTCTTGGGTTTAAGACTGGTCCAAAAAAGCCACACTGGAGTGTCTCTGAAATGCCTTTACTGTAAGAGCCCTGGAGTGCAATGCCTGAGCTGGGCAATGCCAGCTTGCAGAAGCATTAGATTAGCTATTGTTCCTTCTCACCATTTCTGCTTTTGGTGTGCAGTCCATGGGGACATCTGACAAGCAGAATCCTTAAATTCCATGTTAGATTGGCTATGGAGATTCCTTAGTGTCAGGCACTATTAGTCTGGTACAATACCCTATAGCATTTATACCTGAAGAATTATGACTTTGTGGAGATGTGTAGCCTCTCACTAGCAGATCAAGTCAAGAAGAATTTCCTGTTATCTCTATGAGAGGAGAAATAGTTATGAAACACAAGTTACTGGAAAACTGTAGCTGGCTTCAATTTATCTGGTTAGGTTCTAGAGAAAAAAACACACTTTTAGGTGCTTCTGTAATATTGTGTATAAATACTCCTAAAGGTTATGTGCAGATATTAAAACTTTCTCTGTTTATGTCTCCATTACATCAGATTTTATATCCTACCTTCCTGATAATAATTTTATCAGATAGAATTCAGTTTATTTTGTTTCAAACATTACTGAGCTCCCTACTCAATTTGTTCTTGCTATCTATTTAAAAGTTGGATGAGCCCTGCTGTTTAGAAACAAAGGTAATATTCTTAACTATGATGAGAAAGCATTACCAGCACACTAAGTAGCCTTGAATATGGAATGGCTCAGTAAACAAATTTGTGAAATCATTATTTAAGTTTGAATTAACCACACTTTCTTATCAACCACATTTGTTGTAACACTACCCAGGTGAAAATAGATCAAAAACATTACCTATATCACATTTTGAGATAAACCTTTGGCTATTAGATCATGTATTATCTTTTTGTCAACAGCTTTAGAAACAGTTGTTGGCAATACATATAATCTCTTTTAAATGGTAGCTCCTTAGGGCTGATGTGATAACCAAGCCAAAAGATTTTATAATTTACAGATTTAGTAGTCAGAAGAAATTAGCAGTACTTTTATATCATTAAGAGGCATATACACCTAATTTTAAATTCTGCTACATGATATTATATTAAGAGTCTGCTTCTGGCAAGTATGATTAGCATATTAATATATTTTTTTAAAAGGAAAAGGATTTTTTTTTTTGCATTGTCCAGACCTTCTGGATTTGTTCTGGAGAGACAACCTACACAATTAGCACAATTCAGATGGTTCAGGTTCACTTGCAAAGTCCATCTACGCTTTATATATCTCCTAATTTGCCCACTGTCTGTGTCTTTACTGTCCAGTCTGTAATGGACAGTATTTACAGTCCAGATGTAATATTCAAGATGAAACCCTCTTGAAAATGTTTTGGGGCAACCGATAGGACCAGTGTGCCTCTGCTAGATAACATATCCAGGCATTCTCTGTTGATACAACACATTAAAATAATTGACCTAAACATTTGAGGAGGAAATGACAGAGCATAGATAGTTGACTGGGTTTATTACTGGGTCATTTTCATGGGCAAGTGGATTAACAACACTATTAAAGGTTAGTTCCCAGTCACATATCGTGCAACCTTTTAACTGCAGCTTAATCAATGAGGTTTTCCTATGACCATGAATTCTCTCACTCATGACCTTCTTCAAGTCTAAAACTTTGTTTTTTCATATAATTCCAGTGTGTTCTTAGAAAACTCTTATAAATGAACCATATGTATCTAAATGCATTAATATAGAAAGCTAAGTCAACGTTTATGTATGTGCATGTGTATGTGTGTGCATGCACACACACACACACGGGCACAAGGCAGAAATGGTACTTTTAGGTGTTTTGCAGCTGAGTAAAAGTTATTTACCTGAAGATATAGACTGTGAGATTTATTTCTCCATAAATATTTGTACTTATTCATCATATTTTTATATCAGGTTAATGAATTAATGTCTTGTTCATTTTTTGCCAGCCAGAAGGAGGCAAGGCTTAAAGTGAACAGAATTCAGCCTCTTCATAGTCAAAATGTGGTGTTTTCATCATTGTGAGCACTGAAAACTGGATTAGATAATATCCTGAGCAACCTGCTCTAGCTGGTTGACCCTGCTTTGAACAGGGAAGACTAAACTAGATAATGCCAAGAAGTTCCTTCCAAATTCAACTGTTCTGTGATTCTGTGCAGTTTTCAGGTTCTTGTTTCCAATATAGCTACTATACTGCATAAGATAGCCAGCTGGAAAGTTGATGTGGAGTAGTCACAACCTATTTCCAGAGAACTGAAGAACAAAACAGACAAACTATTATAATAACTTGCAATAAAGGGAAGACTTTGTAGACTTAACAAAATAGGTCAATGGAGTAAGCAATTCAGTTCCTGCATTCTAACTAACACTTCTGGAAGTCACACTGTTGAAATATCAAATCTCCTTATTACAAAAATAAGACGGAAGTGGACAGAGGCATTGCCCCATCAGAACACTTTCTCATCTGTGGAAGATATAATATGTAGGTACACATATACTAGAGTGAATTCCAGTAATGACATTCAGATGCTGCCTTAGTGTAAAAGTCATCTTTGCCACAAAAAGCTATGGAATTAGATATAAAACAAAAAACAAAACAAAACAAACAAACAAAAAAAATCCCAGCCAACCAAATACCACCCACCCATCCCCCTCCACCTTTCTAGAAAATGTAAAGGAACAAAAACCAATTTTGACAGAGAGGGAACTCTTTTCAAATTAAATGTTAGAAATTTCTTGAAATATATAGAAATTTTTTCTCTTTCAGTCCAAATATTAGGTCCAGAGCTGCCAAGTTTATTTGCTTTCTGCCAGTCAGTGATGGATTTATGGTTATGAAATTACTCTTACATCGTTAGAAGGGAGGAAACAGCTGGTACTCTTCTAGTTCTCTCCAGAGAAAATATCACTATAAAAATGATACTACTGATAGGCCCATGCGAGGGAGTGGGAGTGTTGTGTGGAACAGAATGTTACAGTAGTGTTTTTTGTCTTTAAAGCTTCAGTAGATTTATTCAGCTTCCAGTTAGAGAGCCTGTCAGAGGTTTTTTGTCACTGTAGAGTCTGCAAATCAATTTAAAGTTGTTGCTGTTTTGCAGTTTTGCTAAATTAGAAGGTGTTTGGAAGCCCACTGAAATGATGATGGATAACCTCAGAACTGATAAAAGGAACATCAGTATGAGCATGGAGGTAGGCAGGTAACCACTGTAGACTAATTAGGCATTCTCCTCTGAGTTCTTAACTGCACAGTACTCTTTACCATAATTTGTCTAAGTGTACACTTAAAAGTTTTAAGTCTAGATAGATCTAGAGTAGCACAGCAATTAGAGCTTCAAGAACATTCCCTATTCTTCCAAAGGAGAATACTAGGGCTGTGAAAAATATTTTACAGGTGAATCTAAGAGTCTGTGTGATTCATGTGACAGTCTTCTTTCAGCATTTCCTGAGACAACCTGAATCACAGGAAGCTTAATATTATTGGCTCTTAACACTTTATAGCTTTGATTACAGATATGGTGGAGATTATCAAAATGTAAGACCCAGATACCTAAAAGAAAGAATGCAGGCATGTAAAATTAATAAGGTTTTTTTGGATGCTTTAACCTAAATATGCCAATGAGTAGGCAGATCAAAAGACTACAGCCTTTATCATGCTTCTAACTAGTTAAGGTAGATGAAAACTAGATTGTAAGGCAGGCAAGGAAGACACTTGTCTCTGGGAAACTGATAATTAAGAGAAACAGCAGAAGGAAAGAAGGCCAAGATACAACAGCGAGAACTGTAATTCTGAGTTTTTCAGGGTGCCTATATCCAACCACTTTAGCCTTTACCAAGGAGGGAGGGCCAGCTCAGTTTTATGATTGTGATTCCTATTACTCTATTTTTCTTTTGGGATACATGAGTGTATTGTACTGAGATGAAGAGAGAATGTGGATAAAGTCAGAAGGTCTACATAGGAACTGTGTGTCAGATTGCGTAATTTTTGCTGGAAATGTTTTAAAAGGTCATTACATTCTACTATCAATACCTACTGCTTTGCTTTGCCGTTTTTCTTGTGTTTCTTTACTAGCTGAATTTATTTCACCAGGTCCAAATGATGTGTTAAATCATTTGATGCTGTGTACTATGATAAGGTATTTATCACCTACAGTGACACATTATTGCTATATAAGATCACAGAAAGAGTATAAATATTTTGCTTTTTTCAACAATTAAGACCTAATGAGGAGACTCTTAAACATTCTGAATAATTACTTCCCCTTTTGAAAGAGATATTTAAATGCCCTATTTTTAATTGATTGATGGAAGTTTATTTAAAACATCTTGTCCCTTTCCTTTGCAGTCAGTCACTACTGACAGAATTTATATTAAGAATAAAGAAGTGGAACTTAAATGTGATTCTCAGCTTGATACTTCCTGCTGAACTTAAGGATGGTATATGATGACTCAATGCTGCCTTCATGAAGATTCGAAAAAACCGGACAAACAGATAACTATGTCTTTAAGAATTATATTCTTAAATTATGATGTTACTTGGCTTTGTTTAAAAGAAGGTTTTACACCAGAACAGGCCCAGGACCTGGTCAGAGGGCTGATTTTAAGGGGTCAATTTACAAAGCTCATAATGGGATTTTCACACATCATACCTAATTATTTTTCTGAATGGTATTTTATTGTATGATCCTTATGTTTCTGCACCCATACAAAGAACTAAAATAAAAACTGGAGTAATTCAGATGTCAGTTCTGTTCAACTATGCAAGAGATTCTACAATACTCAGTACTAAAAACGTACTGATTAAATGTACTGATAACATAATAGTTTTTTTTTTTTTTTTTTGCTTGGACAACAGTTAGAAATTGAGGTTGTTCATTTATTTCATTGCTATAACTGAATGAAAAAGAAACACAACATGAGTAATTTCTTTTTCACAGGTTAGAAGTCTTGCCACGGAACAAGAGAAATTCACATAAAAAGCTTGTTCACATGGATACCAAATTTTGAAAGACAAAGGCAGAGAATTTTAATATTATTTGTATTTAAATCTTCTTAAAAATACTGATGAACTTTTCAGCACAAGAACATAAATCTGTGAATAACACCATTTGTGATAATAATTAATAGACTATTATTTCAAAAATACTATGGGTAACATAAGAAGACACTTGAGAATTTTTCTGTGACCATTACAATAAAAAATTCATATTTTTATTCAGAAAACTTAGAGTATTGCTAATTCTGTCTTTGTATTGTTCATATCTATAGATGCACGTCTTCATCATATTCCACCAGAATTTTTCTTTTGCTGTCTCTTGCATGAGGGTAGCAAAGGCTGAAAATGACTGAGGTATTACCTGTGCTTTACATAGGTTTTAGATGAGTGCCCACTATTTTACTTTGCAATATCTGCCTAGCTCCCATTCTTTTCTCTTTTGGAATCAATAGAAGACAAAGGTGACGTGATGAAAATAGTTTCCAGTACTTAAACAGCATCTTAATTAACGTTCAGGAGTTTCAGCAATGGCTGCCAAATAAATATTTTAAAAGATGCAAATGGCATTCTTTTATGTGAAGTCAGAAGATTACCTATTCAGAAAGAAAAATCAATCTTTTCAGTACAGTCAGCATAAGTTTTGTTAGTTCAAAGTCATTCTGTTTGGTTTAAAAGATGTGAGGCTGCACTGAGTTCTTAGACTGACTTATCAAATGTCTCTTTTTTGGTGTTTGAAAATGTAAATAGGAAACAGCCCACCCGATTCAGTTTAAAAAATTGACCGATAAGATCTGTTTCATTTCTAGGTTCTTTCATTCAATGGACAGGAATCCAGTAGTGAATGGTGCTGAGCACTGCTCTTCCACTGAAATGGAACATGAAGAGTCCCTATTGCTGAATTAATTTCCTTATGCTTTTAGAGTTTTGCTACCATGTTTCCTAGAGCAGCTTCACTTCTCAGCAGAGTTAAACACTTTGCATAGTGTAATTAGAAATTGTGTTCCATTCAGGATCTTATAATTTTGTTGCTATGAAATATCATAAATGCATGCATGGCAAGTCTTTTGTCTAGTGTCAAAAATCATAGTCAGAGCATCAGATAAAATTAACACCACAGCACTGCCACCACTGCAGGTGCAGCCCATTCCAGGCCATTCAGCTTGGAAGAGACCCCAGCAGCTCTCCAGGCCTTCTGCTTGCTGCAAACAGACTACACTGCGCAGTAAGAGCAGGATGCTGTTTCACTGCTTGACTGTCCCCATGGGACTTGAATGTTATTAATATCCAGCCTAAGCCCCTGTTGACTCCACTTGTCTGCTGTCCCTCATTCTCCCACCATACATCACTGGGAAGCTTTTGGTTCTGCCTATTTTGGTAACTTCTCTACACATATCAGGGAGGTTATATCATACAACTGCTATTCAGTCTTTTATTCATGAGGCTGAAGCAACTTTTCATTCAGAAGTTTATCTTTACAGGGCAAATGCTCCTGTCCTTTGACCAGCTTGGTGGCTGGTCTGCTGAACTTGCACGAGTTTATCAGTGTCTATCCCCAAGCTGGATGCTTGACTCAAAACTACTACAGTGCTGTAGTCACTGAGTACAGAGGGAGGGTCACTTCCCTCAGTCTCCTCGCTGTGCTGTTCATGATACTATCTAGGATAATGCTAGCTTGGCTGCCATGGCACCCTGCTGACTCCTGTTTAGCTTGTCCTCTGCTGAGACCCCTACATCCTTGTCTGCAGAGCTGCTCCGCAGCCAGGCAGTCCCCAGACCAAGCCTCAGACAGGGGTACTTCTTTCCCAGCTGCTGGATTGATAACCAAGGAATTCTGTTAGCTAGTAAAACAAACAACCCCAAGGTTCTTTTCTATAACTGTCTTAAAATGGAAGTAGCTTTAGAACAAGTATTTTAAGGAGTGCTCTTAAATCTAATGAGATAGGTGCTCAAGATTTTTATATTTCTTATGTTGTCGTCTCCATGCAGGAGCATCTGCATCTTGCAAGGTATCCTGTTGGTGGGCTAGATGAACTCAAAAGTAGGCAACGCACAGTCGAGGAATGTGCCGTGTTTTCTTAACAGCTGACAAGATCATTGTATTAGCTACAGATTAGGAAGATATACAAGAGAGAGGACTAGCTTCCATCTGTTTTCGTTCTATAATTTATAACTGAAGGAGGGAATGTGACATCATCAACCCCAAAACATTCATCTTTTTTTTCCCCTTTGTTTCTATTTAAAATAACCTAGTATGCCTCCTTGCCAAACGTTTCTATTACTTGCTCAGCTCAATATGTTTGCAGTACCACTTTCTTCTATAAAAAATTAATCATCACCAGCTGTTCTATACATTATTTGTCTTGAGTATATTGTGTAAAAGTACAAACTATCTCTAAACTGGTATTCAGAGTACTTTTCATAAGTACATTTCCACTTTAGGGAGAGTATAATTAATAATTTTAAAACATACGACTCATCAAGGCAAGTTTTAAGAATTCCTAATTAAATACTCTCCATCTGTCATGAACTAACAGGTTCATTTCAAAGTTATTAATGTGAAAGGTTTTAGCAATCTAAAGTATGAGATGTTGTAGATGACAATATTACCTGTCTTCTGATGTGCAGGCCCCTCCTGCTAGGGACCTGAAATACTTTGTTTCACATTCATTACCTCAAATCACCCTGCTCAGATCATTTTGCTAAAAGAATGTTATCATCAGATCGGCAAATTTTGTTACACATTGCTGCAGAGTTTTGTCTAAATTAAACATTTATAAATATGATTTGATTTATTTTCCTCTGGGATATACATAGACGTGTAACTAATTTTTCTGTCTGCTTCTGTCAACTTACTCTTCCTGTAGTACACCCCAAATTGTTCTTTGTAATAAGAAAACTTACTGATTCTTAGAATGCAAATTGAAGATGCACAGTGCAAATGTAGGTAGGAATAAGTGTGTCTAGGTGAGGCAGGATCAAGGAAAAGCATCCCTATATGTTTGTGTGTTTGTGTATGTGTGTGCCTGGTTTGTGGTGCCATGGCAATATTATGGACCCAGAGTTGTCCTGGTCAAAGGGAAGGGGCAAACCTGTGGAACCTCAAGCCCAATGATTCTTCCACTCCTTAACACTCACCAGTGATTTATAAACCAGGCAGATCGGGACACATTGTCATGGCTTATCCACAAAAATATAAGGCCAGAAAAAATGGAATTCCTCAGGGCAGATCCATATTGTTTTTATATAACGGCAACAGGAATTCTGTGGATGTGAAATGAAGAAAATGGGATAAAACATGTAGAAAAAGAAAAAAAAAA
>VYZQ01045042.1:5571-19455 GCA_013400655.1 Mystacornis crossleyi
AGGTTGCGTGGTAGACCTTGTGATCTCCGCGGGGGGAACTCACACTGGAGCATCCTGACCTTGAATGACTGCACCCTGCGGAAGAGTAACCCACACTGAAGCAGTTCATGGAGAACTACTGCCCGTGGGAGGGACCCCACCCTGGAGAAAGGGAAGGACTCTTCTCCACCAGCAGTAGCAGGAACAACTTGTGATGAAATGACCATAACCCCCATTCCCTGTCTCCCTGTGCCACTGCAGGAAGGAGATCGAGCTGGGAATGAGCCAGGGGTGGGGAGAAAGTGTTTTTTAAGATTCACTTCTCATTATCCTGCTCTGATTTTGTTAGTAGTAAATTCAATTAATTTCCCTGAGTCTGTTTTTCCCATGGATGGTGAGTGACCTCTCCTTGTCCTCATCTCAGTTTATGAAGCCTTCATCACATTTACTCTCTCCTGGTCAGTTGTAGAGGGTAGTGATAGAGTGGCTTTGTTGGACGCCTGGCATCCAGCCAGGGTCAACCCACCACAGGTCCTAAGATCCAGAACCTGACTGAACATTTAGATTCTGTGTCCGTAAAACCATCTCTGTAATGTCCCATCTATGATCATTTTTGCTCCACTACCTGTTCCTCCACAGCATGTAGGAGATAAAGAACAGCCTTACAGCTGTGCCACTCATGGGAAGCACAATTTGGGGCTCTGTTGTACGAAAGCTGTCAGTGGCTTTGGGCCAATTAAATAATAGAGCATCATTAAACTAGGAATAATGTTTGGAAAGAAATGGGAGAACTTGCCAAATGTGGCTCCAATTCAGTGTAAGATAAGAAGATGATTTATGTTTTTCTACATACATATTTTCTAAAGCATATGTAAGGAATTTTATTATGTCCAGAATCAAAGGTGTGGTCATATATAGAAATAATATCTTTCTTAGTTATTGATTCTGTAAGGTGCAATGCATTTTCATTTTCCTGATGGCCTGTGAGAAAATGTAATGGATGCTGAATGTTAGGATATTTATCTGTCTTTCTGACTGAGTGATAAAATGAGTCTACTTTTGTTTACTTTTCCTATACAATGATTTTACACATTGTTGCCTCATTGTTAGAAACCTGAGAAAGATTTACAATGCAAACTTTATGTTTGGAACTTGCAAGAAAGGTTTTACACATTTTTTTGCATTCTATGATTACAATTTATTGTATTTTACCATGATTGGTGTTCTGTTGTTGCAGGAATGTTAAATCATTTCTATTTTTAATTTTTACATTTCAATTTGCTAAATGCTATTTGACACCTTTTTAATGCATTCTGCTTCAGTGGAAAAAACCCATAAAATAAAAAATATTAAAGAAAAAAGGTTTAGCCAGTGTTTTCTTTCTAGGGTTGACTATAAACTAGAGACAACAGCTTGTAAATGGTACTTTGGAAGGCAGTTTCTGCTATAATGAGATTTTCAAGCAGCAGATGGAATTCCTAGAAAAACGGTGTGTCTCTTGGGAGAATTTTTGGTTTGAAAATCACAGGTCTTTCTCAGTTCAGCTCTGTCCACAAGATCCTACACTAGGATCTAGCCAATGTATGGAGAGCAGAACAACCTGTATGCCATTGTCATTTGTCAATTAAAAGATTGCCCCTCTGAAATATAAAATGAGATTTTTGGGGCAGAGGAAAACTCGGCATTTTTATTCTGGATATCTTTTATGTATTCTGTGTGTTAGGTAGGCAGCAGAGTTGAATTTCACACCACAGATGCACCAAAACTGAGGGACACTAAGGCAGACAAAGGAGTTTGATGGGGAAAGGATTCTCAGAGGATCTCATATCTGTTTTGAAGACTTTCCTGAGGTGGAGGTTCTTGTGGGAGGAATGTGAATAATGGCTGGAGAGACAAAGCTGGGATTTCTACTGCTTCCCAAAGTGCAGGGAAAGCAGATGGTAAAAAAAACTTAGTTTCAGGAAAATATATTTTTTATGTCTCTAAGTCAGTCTGCCTCCTCTGTCTGCCTTCTTTCTCTTGGTGGAAGACACAGACTAGAAGGTGAGACAAAGCCCACACTAGGTATATAGGAGCAGGGTGTTTGGATAGCGAGACTGGCTTTTCTTAGCCGTAGGTGAAAATTCAAGACGTTTCTAGATTTGCTAGGTCACAAGAAGGTGCATTATTGCAAATTCTCAGCTCTGCCAAACTTGAAGTTAAAACATTACAAGTGATACTCATTCAACTTGTGAACTTGTGAAAGGCAGACTGGTGTTAATGAGACCGAGAAATTGGTACTTTCTATAGGTAAAGTGCCTGGCAGGGAAACAGAGAAAATCTCTGCAAAGCCAGCCTGGATCCTCAACCCAAGAATGCAGGTGTATGAAAAAGGATTAGTCTTCCATATAGATGCATTTATTGTATTTTTTGCTAATTGAAAAGCCCTTTCCTGTCTCACCTGCCTCAATAGTCTACAAATAGTCTACTGCAACCCATATCCCTGAGCTGGACAGGGTCAATTGTATGATTGTATGGTAACCACCTGGGAGAATCATCTGTCCAAAAAACACCCACTTTTACTATTTTTCACAGTGAAAATGGCAAAGGGTACAGAATTTTGGGACATCAGGACAGACGAATTTTAAGGTCAGCAATATCTTATGTGTAGATAGTGTTAATGTCTTTGTCAAGTCCATTTTAACTGTACAAAGATGTGACCATAACTTTTCCTGTTGTGCTTATACAGTTACCCTTGGGAAGGAAAAGCTAATGAACTCCAAGATCAGAAGAGCTGAGGCATGGAACTTCAATGATTTTAAAGTAAGCTGTAAGGAGACTGGGCTCTTTTCAAGCTATAATAAGTGTTAAAATATCTGTGTGGCAAATCCTTGTCATTATAACAAGTACCTGTCTATATGTACAGTTTGATAAAGAAAATAGTTTTGATGTGCATTATCCACTGTTTTGTTTTTTCTCTCTCTAGAAAAAGTATTCTAGAATTGCAGTTTTTAAGAAGTCTTTTTTTTACAGTCAAATAAAGATACACAGTCCTTTTTCCTTGTCAGAGAGTCAGTTTTCAATTTTATCAAAGTCTTTAATTTGATTTTATCTCCACTTTTTCTCACACAGAAAACCTTGAAATTCTTCCGTGTTATTGTTTCAGCTCAGTTCACAATGCACTTTGCTTATATTTCTGCTCTTTAATCCCTAAATTAAAAATAATTTTAGAATGTATTTTCTATAACACTTCCTGCTACCATCCTAAAGTTTCTTAAAGACGTATCCAGAACTGAAAAGTCATCACTTAAGAGACCCTTGTCCTCCAGATCTTCATCTTTAACTGCTCTGACAATTTCAGCCTTGATTTCACCAAGGCAGGGTATCTTAGATCAAGATGACAGGTACATTTCTAACTTTAAATTAGATTCTGATAACTGGAAAAAGAATGGGGATATTCTCAGGACCTGGACTATGTTCATCATTTGTCTTTTGAGAATGTCATTAAATTACGTATAAATAGGAGTCGAGTAACACTGCTCTTCTCTAAGAGGGAAGGTAGTAATTTGAGGTAGTAATTTTCTTACATCAGTCAGTTAAAGACAAAATAACATATCCTCTGCTTGACTAAATAAAGTTGTATATGTGTCAGTAGGAGATAGCAACTTTTGATCACAGCCAAAATTCTGAGAGCTACCCTTCTTGGAGAGTTTCATGGAGAGCTCATTTTAAGAATTATGCTTACTGTTAACTTTGTACATGTACATGAGGACATTTAAACTCAATGTGCAGTAGTACATCTACACATTTATGCTCCTTTGCATAATCTTCATATATTGTCTTGGTTTAATGCTACCTGCTTTTCATTGGAGGGGTCAAGCAAGACTTTGGACTTCTGAGCACACACACCCTAACCAACAGTTATGGGAACTGTTAGGTAGGAAAAATTTTCAGTCATGCTGACCGTGTCCTACAGGGTCCACAGGTCTCTCATATGACACATTTTGAACTGAGGAGCCCCTGATATTTGTATGGCATTATTTTTAAGGCTTCCTGTTATATTTCTGATTTTTTCCTTCCAGGGGTTTACAATTTGATCCTTGGTTTATTTGTCTCAAAACAGAGCATTGAGTTTTAAATTTATAGACCTCTGTAAAATTTTGTCATTTCCCTTCTCTGAGGATCTGTGCTTCTGTTTGTTTGGTCTTTAAAGAAGAATATAACTAGGTTGCCACCTTATTGCTATCTTGTGCAAAGTACATATTCCTAAAGTTACTCTGACAGTTTTCTGGCAAATTTCCTTTAAGAGGGTATTTATTGTTTGTAGATGCAGATGAAAATAACATTTAAATTTCTTGTGCTATTTTGTTTCCAGAAGGCTTTGGCCTCTACAGAATGTTCATCTTCTCTTAAAGTCTTTTGGCTTTTATTCAAGTTAGTTCTTGTTTATTTCTGATAGCTTGTGTTTATCTCTCTAGACCACAAAACCTTAATGAAATAGATTCTTCTATTTTGATCTCTTCATGCTGGACCTACGCACAACACTTTTTGTTCTATATTATATTTTCTGGGATGTAAGATTTGATTCTATTTGATGATCAGAAGGCTGGAACACCTCTCATATGAAGACAGAGTTGGGATTATTCAGCCAGTAGAAAACTCTGTGGAGACCTTAAGTACCTACAGGGGGCCTACAAGAGAACTGGGGAGGCTCATATAGTGATAGAAAAGGGGGTTATGGCTTTAGACTCAAAGAAGGTAGGTCTAGAATACTAGGTCTATAAATATTTGGAAGAAATTTTTTAATATGAGGGTGATGAGACACTGCAACAGGTTTCCCAGAGAAACTGTGGATGCCTCATCCCTTGAAGTGTTGAGGCCTGGGTCGGATGGGGCTTTGAACAACATGGTCTAGTGCAAGGTGTTCCTGCCCATGGACAGCGGGTTTGAACTAGATAATAATTAGGGTTCCTTCCAAACCAAACTATCCTATAATTCTAGGATTCTGTAATTAAATTATTTTATATCTGCACTCTACTGCCTAAGAACTGGCTCTAGATTTGATTTGATGCAACCTTCAAGGCAGTTTAAAGCCATTAGTTTCATAGGAGATACTATTCTTGCATTGCTAGAAATGAGTGGATGAATATTAAATCTTGATCTTCTAAAAAGGACTGGTGCTTGCTCAGCTGGCCTGAAAACTTCTCACTTTTTCTTTGACAGTTTAACCTCTCTTATTCCATGAAAAGTTCTTCATTTTGCGAGCACACATGTTTCTCTGTTACTGAGTTAGTTTTCACTCAGCAGTCCCCTTCTGAGATGCCTGTGACTATACTATTCCAAGACAGAGTTTAAAATATTTTGGTTTTGAGTCAAGTTGCTGCGTGGATGTATTTGAGTACTGTGGAAATGACAATTGTCCTCTACAGCAGAAACAAGAGTCCATAGTCCGTCTCCTTTACAGGTATAAAATAATCAAGGAGATTTTTCCTCTTTGGTGATAGATCAAAAACTGTCATCAGAAAAAAAGGCAAAAATATTAATTTTATTTTATTTTTACTTCCCACCCCCAAACCTTCTTTCCCCAATCTCCTAAATTTGTTAGTGCATCTAAAAAGCTCCCACCTACAAGCAGTGCCAAAACAAGAAAAGTCCAATTATTAGGATTTAAGTATCCTGACTAAATTTGTATTAGTCTTATGTGCTTAAGATCCCATACATGTCCTTTAAATTATAATATACCTGAGACAAAGACTGTGAAGAAAACATATTTTATTCTTTCAGTGTGCCAGCACCATGTGTACCAATTTATTTACTGATGATAAAAGATCATTTGATCTTGTAGAATTTGTTTAACAGTGAAGATAAGTATTAATCACAAAGTTTTATCCATTATTTTAATATTCGCTTTATTTTAAAAAATTATATGTACATATGGATAGTCTTTAATTTGACTAATGAATTGCACAACTCATTTTCAGTGCCTCACTGAGATAAATCATAATGCTTACAAGACTGATAATTGAAAGAATATTTGTTATCTTAAAAACTGGGTTTAGATGCCTAAGTAAATTTGGTGAGCCATACATTCTCAGAACAGTTTTTTTGTTACCTTTCTAAAGTACATGAGCTTTTCCTTGCTTGACTGATATCACAAAAGAGGAAAAAGTGATAAAACACTGATTTAACTTCAGAGAAAGAAGTGGTGAATTAATAAGCATGATCAATATTTTGAGTAGGTGGGTATTGCGTACACTTAAAAATAGTGCTTCACAACAATCTGGAAAATGTTACTAAATTAACATAACATGTACCCTTAATATTAATATTTTTGCTTTCTGAAAATGAATCTATAATGAGATCCCTGAGATAAAACGGCACAAGGAGACAGGTGGTGAATGTGCACTGCTCAAAATGTGTATTTTGACGTAGGCTTTTAAAATGGCCAGCTGCTCTTGCAAAGAGATCTGTTGCATCTAAACTTCATTAGGACCTGATGCTGGGTTGGCAGTTACATGTGGAACTTTTTTGAGTTTTACAGACCAACTCCTTAATCATTTGTATTCCTAACAATGAAATGTTGTCTTTAACTTTTAAAATTAAAATCCTTATGAAGATATTCTACTAGAAGGCGGACACAATCTGAATCAACATTGCTGTTGTGTCTTTTAAACATAGATGAGACTAACTTTGTCGAAGAATCCCTGGAGTACTAATGAGCTGAATTTTTGTTTTCTCTGTTCAGGTTTCTCTGTGCCAGGTGAATGTCAAGGCTTTGGCTACACTCTTCCGAGCGGCTAACTCTACACAACTTCCTGTTTATAAGCCTGGTGTTTAAATGAGTTTTTTTGAATTAAAATTATAGAAGAATGCAGAATCGCAGGACTGCAGGACTACTTTTTCCTATCAACAGTGTATAGGCCATTGCAGGTGGAAGAGCACTGCTGCTGCTACTAGTCAAACAAATCATAATACAGCATGAAGGAAAACAAACTTGTATTTGTATTTGTGTGGGCTTTCTACCTGGTGTGGTTAAAGTACAGTTAAATTAGAAATGCATGGCATGTATGTGTGTCCTGGAGGCAAATGGTGCTAAGATATCTGTCCCACCTTTTCTGCTTCCGCTTCTTGCCATCTACCTTGCTTTTAATTACAGCCTGTCTAGTTACCTACCTTGACCATTTCAAGCTGTTATTCTGTTTCAGCTGAGCTTGTTCATTAAAAAAAATTGCTCTCCAGTATTGGGATGAAAGTATGATGAGGCTGAAGAAATAGATCGGATTATTTTTTCACTGGAAGAATTTACTTATAAAGTACTGACTGATTTATTTGATTCTATTTTGCTCTTCATCAGTGTATCTAGATGCCAATGAATCTGAATGTAGCCCTGAATTCTGTGGTGATTTTAATGTGGATAATGTGTTGTCAGAGGTAGAGATTTTAATTTTCATTTTGGGGTCAGGGTTCAGATTGTCTCTGTTTTTGAATGTCTAAAAATCCAAACTATTTGTATACTCCTAACAGAGAACACTTACAAAACTGGGACACTTTTGGCGACCTACATCCATGCTGATTACCTGTTTCATTATTGTTTGCTCTTAACCAAAGAAAATAAGATATGTGTCAGCAGTAATAAAAATTGGAAGTAGGTCAATCTATAAACCCTCTGCATCAAAACCAGAACAGAATAGATGTTTCCTAAAGAAAAATGAGAAATAAATATGTACATGAAAGGCAATTAAAAGTTTTATATTTTCAGTCGGAATGATTAGCAGATTAAATTACCTCTTGATTCAGCACTGTGTAAATTACACCCTTGGAAATGGAGGCACTACAAATAAATGAGTTTTACCTTCCCAGAAAGAATTTGAGAAAGACACTAGGATTTACTTAGATGTTTCTGAGTTTTCCTTTCCTTTCAGGGGGCTTAGCAAGAAACTGTGAGCAATCAGCACAAGAACTTCAAATGTTTCAGTAAAATCTGAACTTTCCTACAAAGGGTATAAGAATTTTATATTTGGTTAGGCAAATATTTGGCTTCTTGTGTGGGGGCTCTAATCTTAGCTCAAAGAGGGGTCGATACATGTCATGACATGCTATCATAATTGGATGTTTGCTGTAATTTATTGCAAACAAAATTTTAGATATGTTCCACTTATATTTGCTTTTAAGGGATTTGATTCTGAGACCCTAATGTGCATTTTCTACATTAAGTTTCCAGTCTTAGCAGCACCTTTTTCTGCAGTTTTGATCTGTGAATGTCTGAAAAATTTGGATTAAAATGAATGTGTTCATTTTAATGTCAATTTAACATGTAATATCACTTTAGTCTTGAATCTCAATGGAACTATAAAGGAAAGTGGCTCCTCAGTGAACAGATTCACGTTTAAATCCACACCTATTTGAGGGTCTGTCCACTAGATCATGCTGTCTTAAAAAAGGCTTTTCAGTCTCTTTATACCCCTGGAGACTAGTCAGCAGAAGTCCCACCACAGAGAAATTTTGCTGGAAATTGTGCTGGTATAATTTCAGAACTTCATTCTTTAGCAACAGCTTTTTTTGGGACTGGAATACCTTCAGAGAAATACTTTCATTTATTTACCCAAATACTTTTTCTGGGTAAATAAATGAATGAAAACATACAGAAGGCTGCTAATTTCATGCAGAACTGGGTTTGTCTGGGATAAATTTATGAATTAACTATCTTCATAATGGCCTACTGGGAGCAGCGCTTTGCATTTTTAGCTAAAACAATGTTGATGACGCACTAATCTTTGGGCTAGTGCTGAACAGTGCTTGCACAACAACAAGGCTTTCTCTCTCTCTGCCCCTTTATCCCCCAAATATCAGGAGGTTTGGTGTGGGAAAGAGTTCAGGAGGGGACACAGCTGGAACAGCTGGCCCAAACTGGCCAATGGGATAACCTAGATCAATATGCCCAGGAAAGGGCATGGCTGAGTCATCATCCCTGAGATATTTAAAATATGCATAGATTTGGCATTTTGGGAGATGGTTTCATGTTGGATTTGGCTTTGTTAGGTTTGCAATTGGATTCGATTATTTAAATGTCTTTTGCAACTTAAATTATTCTATGATTATGTGAACTCATGCCTAGCAATAAAAGTTCAAGCAAAGGATTAGGAAGGAAAGATACTTGTGGCTTTGACATTTGCCTTGTCAAGTAACCATTAGGTGTAGTGAGTCTCTTCTTTCCATTGTCTGGATATCTGTCTGCCCGTGGGAAGTAGTGAAATAATCCCTCTTTTTGTTTTGCTTACATACACTACTCTTTTGTTATTAAACTGTCTTCCTCTTAATCCGTGAGCCTTTTCACCTTCCTTCTACTCATCTCTACAGCCCAAAGAGAGGGGAATGTGTGAAAGGCAGGAGAAGACTCACCATGGTTCTCTGGCACTCAAAGGGAATCTTGAGGAATTCAAGGTGAGGGCTGTAATTTGGACTGGTAATGGGCAACACTTAGACTGGATATTGCTGAAACATGGAATGGTTTTGAGGGAGTATTTGTTGTTGTAAAGTGGTGAAGAGGGGAGGGGTGGACCTTCCCAATGTGTGTGAATGGGCTACTTTTTGCCAGTATTGAGAAGATATTGCTTTGGTTTTGGTATGAGGAATTTTTGTTGCTTGTTCTTGTTGTTGTTGATGTAATGGTAGTTTATGAAGATTGTCTGATGGATGTATATTTTAACAACAGTTCTTAAATATGTGCTGATGGTGGCTGGGGTGAAAATACGGTGTTTATGTGGCAAGGTTTTGACAGTAACAGACAGTGCTGGCACAGGCACAGCTGGTACAAGCTCTCTCCAACTGGCCCACTGCAGGGAAGCTGAACCTGTCCAGCTAAGATGGTGGCACCTTTGGGAAACCTTATTTAAGAAAGAGCAAAACACTGCTTGACAGAGAAGTGTGAGACAAAATGTGAGAGAGGCAGACCTGCAGACACCAAAGTCTGACCAGAAGGAATAGGTGACCTAGGCACCAGGGCCCAGATTCCGCTGCAGTCGGTGGTGGAAACCATGGTGAGGCAGTCTGTTCCACACTGTAGCTTGTGAAGCACTGCAGCTGCAGCAGGGGAACATATCCTGAAGGAACCGGCAGCCCAGAGAGAGACTGTCGGAGCAGGCACCTGGCAGGAGAGCTGAGCTGTACCACCAAAGTGTGTGGAAGAAAGGGAATGCATGTAACAAGATTTAGACAAATATATAGGTCCTTTAAATCTTAAGATACCATTGACAGAAGAGATTAAACCAGATAATCTAAATCTTAAACTGCCATTGTCAGCAAAACAAACAATGCAGTACAGTTCTAAATAATATAAAATAGAAAAATTATTAGCATTACATTAATCGGTAGATCTTTTTTCTTGGTAGTAAATGCCATAAGTAATTTTTATGTTGCTTTGAGGTGGACGCATGCTAGCATAAATAGTTATTGAACTGGGACATGGATTCATATATTATAATATATTATAATTGCTGGCACACACGAAACACACATTAATGTTTAACAGACTCCAGAAATCATGGGTTCTGCTGACTGTGTTTCATGAAAGCTTATACAGACAGTGACTGTATCATGAGGTGTCCTTTTTTTCCCCTGTGGAAAATCATTTAGGATCTTCATTGTTCCAGCATCATAAGTACTTCTTATGAATAAATATTGATAACTTCTCAAGCACAGTAAATAAAGTTTTAGGTTGATTATTATGACTCTTGATAAGTCTTTCTTGATAAAGTTGCTGAAGTGGTTATTATTTTCTTTTGGCTCATGTTTTTGTTTTTAGTGATGCTAGTACTCTCCAGAAGTTTGTTTATAAAACTCTTTTCTGTTTTGTTATTTTTAAATAAGGAAAGAAGACCAGAAGTAGAACACCAGACGTTATTTCATAAACTATTTTAAATTACACCCTTTTGTTCAGCAATAAGCTAACCAGTAAAATAGCATCAAATGGAGCCTCCAATAACTGAATTGCTTTAGGAGTAGTTTACCAACCGTGATGAAAGATGAAAAAGACAAATTCTTTTATAAGTCTAATAAAAGAGCAGTCTTTCTATTCTAATGAAAAGATTTTAGATAAACTCTGCTTGCCAGCTGTTAATAAGCATGTGTTTCTGAACACTGTACTTTAATAGGAGACAGACACCATACACATGCAAATAAATTCCTGAGTTAGAGAAAACAAAGCCAAACCAATTCTTTTATGGATTGTGGAAGAGATTGTTAATGGCCTGCCATGGAACCACGTACTTCAGAGTTGTCTCTTCTATGACATCAGTAACCAATTCCATTTGCCATCATTAAGAAAAGATTGACAGAATATTTCAGCTTTCTGGAGCAAAGAGTTTGTTTAGTTTGTGTTTTATTCTCTGAGTCAATGTACGGAGACTTAGAAATGTTTTATTTCTCATATAAAATCCAGATTAAAGTTATATGTGGTTGGAAAGTCATTCATTCCTGAGTAGTGTTTTAAATCCATCACATAAACTGTTTACAACAAAGAGTAGGAGAAAGATTGCTCATGCAGCTAATGAAGTTGAGTAAGCTGGATAGACATCTTAATGCTTGTTAATTTTTTTTTAATTTAGTACATGGATGGTGGTCCACAGAATCTAGAGAAGGTGTGTTAAGTACAAGTGGTAGGTAATGGGGTATTTTGCATTAAATGAAAGCAATTAAAGATATAATTAAAGATGAAGGCATAAGAATAGTATCAAATGGAAACTGTAACTGAAGGAATAAGTAATGGGAGTCAGAACTTTGTCATGGATTTAAAGCAAGTAGGTAGAACAGAAAGATTGCAAGTTGTTGACTGTCTGGGGGTGACTTTATGACGTCCATGCCCTATTGCCTGCTCTATGCCCAGACATCAATCCTGTGTCCTTTTCTGTAGCTGTAAGGCTACAGACTTTAAGTGAGGGGAAGGGAGGGAAGCTGCTGAAATTCCTTCGGCGCTGTGTTCAAAAACACAGAGATAACTCGCTCGCCTCCCCTCAGCTCTCTGCAGTAGGGAAGAGGGTGGCATTCTCCTGCTTTCTAGCTCACTTTTTGTTCATTAGCTAAAGAAAGGAGTTTTTTCCCGGGACTTTAGCTTCTTCTCTTCTGAACACCAGAACATCAGAACCTCATTGGGAGGCCTTGCCAAGGAGGCCTGGAGGAGCCCACGTTTTGGAGAGGAGAAAGCCACACCCACAAAGGACTCTGAAATCTACCCAGGTTCACTCCAAAAGGAGAGGTTTTATTATTTTGCATTATTCTTTTCCCATGCCTGCGTGCATTGTGTTTGTTAAATAAATAGGGTTTTTTTTTTTTTCCTTTCACTTTCCTCTGAGGAAAATTCCTTCCCAACCTGGTGGAGGAGGGGTGGCTGTAACCTGCCTTTTATCAGAAAATGTACATTTCGCATGTTCCTCCGCATTCGTCTCACACCAGGACACTGACTAAGCTTAAACAAGCTTGCAGTGAAGTGAAGCAACTGGATATCATTAAAGGAGGAGTACTTAATTTGTTGGTGAAACACGAAAACATATAATCAGTGGAGAAACTGTGATTAATGGTGAGTGGTTAGGTAAAATTCATCATAGCATAAAGAAAAGTTGAATGGGACTACATTATTTAGAATGGTGTTATCTAAACTGCTTTATAAGAGAGCAAACTAGCTTCAGCTTAATACTGCATTCCCTACACTGTCCCCTATAAACATGCAATAAATGTTGGTGTTAACAAATACTATGGAGAACTACTTTGTGCAGGTCATGGTTATGGGCCCTCCTGAATTGTAAGTTTTCTATGCTAGCAATAAAGTCCATCTTCTTTAGCCATTGTAAAAACAGAAGGTTTGATATGAAAATCTGAAGCCAATGGCAAAACTCACCTTGATTTCAGTTGGAAGTGTTTCCAGTTAGGGGTTTATTAAAATGTTTGCTTTGAATTTGGCTTCCACCTTTGAATGCCTGCCACTAAGTCACTTCTTAAATGTCTAAATACAAAGCAGACACAGAAATTTATTTTCTTTTTTTTGTGAGGGGCTGCATTTCTGCAGCGGACTCTGAACTAATGGACATGAGGAGTTTTAGGCACTCTGCCTGTCTTACTGTTAAACCCATGTTTTCTAATATACTTGACATTCTGCTCATGAAAATGCTTTCTGCTTTATGAAAGTTTTAAATTGCTGAGTCTGAGAAAAATATCTGTATTGTGTTGGGTTTTTTTAAAGACTGAAATTGATTTGAGTAGTTTGTTATCGTTACCCCTTTGTATTGGATTGTCTGCATCTATGTAAGTATATACTGCTTTCAATCCTCTCCCCCATGACTTCCTGTTACAAAATAAAATTTTAAAAATTACTTTAAGTTGATTAGCCTTTGAGTCTTGTCTTTTTCATTCTGACTCCCTTGCTTTCCCTTCCCCTTTTCCTTAAAGAAAAAAAAAGGAGAAAAGTCAGGCAGCTGAGAAAAACTGCTTTTCTAAAAGCAGTAAAGAATATATATCTCCTCTAGGTAAGCCTCCTTATAGCAAAGATGTATTTTCTTAAAGGCAGTTTTGATGTTTTCTTCAAAAAATTTATTTAGTTATAGTCACTATGCTTATTGCATTCCTTCCTGGGTGGGTACCTATAACAATCTAATATTGTGGATGTCTGTGAGTAATTAGAAAATATGATGGGGGCAAGGTAAATCTGAAGACGTCAGGGAAGTAACTGCCTTTCAGGTTCAGAAGTCAAACCCTAGTTCCTGATTGTACTAGGGAGGAAATAATCTAACTTGTTCTTCACTGTAAAGAAGAAAATAAGACCTTGCACAATATTTCATCATTCATTGTTGTAATGTGAAGAATGTTCTTAGAGTGTCTTTTATTTTTTAGTGAGGTCTCCAATCCATAAGTGTTGCGGTGGGGACTCCGCAAGCCTCC
>VYZQ01045043.1:0-12148 GCA_013400655.1 Mystacornis crossleyi
CCCAAACTCCACCCAACAATGAAAAAAACCCAGAAATTACCTTGTTTGTGTACTTTCAGTAAACTGCAACGGAATACTGTTCAGTGTTACTAGCAATCCAGGGATAAAAAAAAACCCAAATAACCGCAACCCCCACAAAAGCAGATGCAAAAGCCAACTCCCCCCCAAAAAACACAAATCATGGTTGTCAAGATTGTGAGTCCTTTTACTGAAAAACTACACAAAGAGTTCTTTCCCCCCAAAATATTGAGTTCAGTTTTTTGTCGCCTGTTCCTTCAGCAGAGCATAATAAAGTTATTTTTCCCCTCCAAGCAAGATCTTTAACTGAAATGCTCTGAGCTGCTACACACGTGTGGGGGAAATGAGCCTGGCCTAATCATTTTTCCTCCTTGTTCAGTGACAAATGCAGCAGAGAGTATTACTACCTCTAGAAGCTCTGCCCAGACAGAGCTGTAAAGCAGCCCAGGGTTTCTTGTTTACATGTAGATGTCAAAAACAAATTTCCTGTTCTCTAGAGGTTTAGGCCAAAAATCTAATCACAAACACATGCATGGAAGTGGTAGCCATCAGTCTTAGGAAATTAGGTCATTGAATTACAAGGAAAAAAGGTTCTGAAGTAGACATTTACTGGAATTTTCAAAATCTCTATTTGAAAAACAGCAGCTAGCTCTCTCTGAAACTGAGAGTGTGACCAGACTAACGAGGTCATTTTGAAAACACCAAAATTTTTTTTAAAAAGCATGAATGCTGGCACAAATTCCCCACACAATGATAGCAGAATACAGGACTGGAGAACATGTTTATTCAATGTTCCTGTATAGACAATGGAGAGAGACAAGACGCCCCAGAGGGCGAGTCTGTTCATAAAACAGAGAGTGCCTCTCTCACCACTGACTATATAAGGCACCTAAAATAATTCACTTATAGGACCCTTTGCTAAGTCCATTGAGAAACAATGTATTCATCTGAACTAATGGACAAATGGATCTCTCATTTGATGAGTTCAAAAAGTTAAAGGGGAGGGACTTAAAGTTGTTCAGTAGTAGTGTGGACCAGATATAGGATTTTGGATAACTTTTCAATAGCACTGGAACAGAGGAGCACTGAAGCAAAAAATCAAACACAAACTAACTTAATATGCATGACCTTAGATATCTGGGATCTTATTAATTCAAATGTTTCTGAAGTCAATGTTAAACTTTTCCAGAAGAGAGATGCTTTTAAGGGAGAGTAAAGAGAAATAATAATTTTTTTTGATATTACAAAGGCTGAAATTTTATATATGAGCAACAAATGAGGACAAATATTCTCACTCCTGAAAGATTTCAATGTTTTTTTCATATGAGAAAAACATAACAGAATGAAGGAAAAAGGCATTTGAAGGGTGTGGTGAGCTGACCCTAGCTAGATATCGGGTGCCCACCAGCTTCTCTATCACTTCCCTCCTCAGCTGCACAGAGGAGAGAGAATATAAGGGAAAGCTTGTGGGTCAAGATAAGCACAGTGAGAGACAGATACCATCACAGGCAAAACAGACTTGACTTTGGGAAATTATTGCCTATTTTGGCCACATCCACCTGTTTCAGCGTGGGGTCCTCCATGATCAAGAGGTAGATTTCTACTCACTGTGGACCCCCATGGACTGCTGGGGCACAGCATGACTCATCGTGGTCTTCACCATAGGCTGCAGGGGAGTCTCTGCTTTGGCACTTGGAGCACTTTCTCCCTCTCCCTCACTCATCTGGGTGTTTGAAGAGTTCCTCTCACATATTCTCACTCCTCTCTTCTGACTTCTGTTGGTGGTGTGCAGGTTTTGCCTACTCTTCTTAATTGTATTACCCCAGAGGTGCTCCCACCGTCACTGCTGGGCCTGGCTTTAGCCAGCAGTGGCTCTGTCTTGGAGCCGGCTGGCATCCATTCCTCTATGAGCTTCCCACAGAAGCAAAGCCTGTAGACCCCCTCACTACCAAAACCTTGCCACACAAACCCAGTAAGAAGGGATGAGGTTACAATCACCACAGATAATCCTGGCCATGCATTTATTCTTTGAGAATAGAAAGCCTATTTGCCTTAATCATCACATCACCATGGATTTTGCTGTGAAATACACATTGGCTTAACTGTTTCTTAAGTACTGAGTAACACTCCTCTAATTTAGGGAAGTGATCCTGTTAGGAAGGCTTGGAGCAAATGAAAGAGAATATAATAGTCTTAATTTTGAACTACTGCTTGCAAACTAAAGTCAATGAAGCTATTTCTCTTCTTACATTATAGTGCAGTAAATTGTCTGTAGGTCATAGTACTTTGACATAAACCTGGAATCTGCAGGTTTTGCACATAAACAAACCTATTAAATTTGTCTTCACCTCATTGTAACGAATTAAATTTTCAAAATTTCCAGGATAACTATATCCTGCTGCCATGACTTGTCTTACATTAAGGCAATTCTTGCCGTTGAACAAATTCTTGCCGCTAACAAATTTTCCTGTGTCTATTCTAAAATATCAAGGGTCACAGGCTGGGATGTGATACAATTGAATATTTCTATTCCAGTGGTTTTCAATCCACATGTTTCAATGCTGTTTTTTTAAATTATGCTTCAGAACTGGGCAAGATCACAGTCTGTATCTTCTGGTTTGGTCAGGGTGTAGTCAAAAAGAATTAAAAATATCTGTGCTCTTTTAGTTAAGAATGGTATGTAAAAATGATATAAGTGAGTGTTGTAAAACAGATGATTGATATGTCCTCATTATAATTTCTTTTTATTTCTAACCACCATTTCCCCCAAGGCAGAACAACACCAGTATTATGGAGATTTTTGGATGCAAAGCAACCCATGTTGCAACCACTGATCAGGAAATACGGTGGTTCTTAATTTTATTCTGTATCTCTACAGTTTAATTCAGTGCAGGAAAAGTGGTGAATTTACAGAAGAAACTGCCAGACGAATGCTACCCTGAGTAGGCTGTTCTTTGCAATATGTATATTTGAATTAGAAAGGTCACCTGCATCCAGAAAGAATCCTTAGAACTTTTGAAATCTTTAGTAGCAAAAGTGTACAATGCAAGTAAACACCAGAGTCTCATATAAGAAGAATCATGTTGGTATAAAAGCTACAGTTTTCAAGTGTAGAATATTTACAAGATCTCAAAGAACTATGAAATTATTTTCTTTTTCTTTGCAGGAAGATTGTCTGTGGAAATATCTTTAACTAGACTACAGTTAAGTCAAATCTATTCTTTAGCCAAGATCACCTAATGATTCTTTTCAAACTACTTTTTAAACATCAGTTTATCATGAACAGATATTAAAATTTGCTATCTGTACTTGCTTAAGTGTGATACCTAAGATAAACCCTAACTGGATGAATTTATTGTAAGTTATATTACATGCACATACAACTGTGATTGTTGAAGTCTATTGATCCTCTGTGAATATTTTTGTTAATAAAAATACATAGTACTGTGGAACAAGGCAGAATAGGCATGCATATCAATGAAAATTTATTTAAAGTTTGAAATAAATTTAGGAAATATTTTTGAACTCCCTGTTTAATATTTAGGTAGAGCTTTCAGTGCAGTGAAACTTAAAAAGAAAATATAATTCTACAGACCCAGCTAAAACTTTGAAACTACATTTTCAAAACGGTAATAAAACCCTGTCTCTCTTCTGCAAAAAAAAAAATCTGTTGGATAATGTTCATGAACATCATGTGATTCCTATCCCTCCAAACATTTGTTATTGTATTCCTGTAAGGTATAAGGGAAGTGGTCTCAGACCTTTGCAATGAAACACTTCTGTGAAAACAGCTGAACTTTATCCTGGGCAGAAAAAACTTTTGACAAAGGGTTCTGGAGGAAATGTTGAATATCTATCTTCATGAACAGTATACAGGATAAATAATCCAAGTGATAGTATTACAAGAAGCACTTTGTGAGTGTCAACTAGAGAATTCAGAGCTTAATCCACTTCTTACCATACATTCAACATAAAGATTTAATTTAATCTAGTGTTATAGATGAAAATTTAAATATGCCAGACTCAGGAAGTATAAAATTGAGGTTCTCACAGTCATTGGCATTGAGTCCCTTTGCAGAGGCATTGAATTTTATTGGATCAATGCTGTAAGGATATGCTGCTGGCTACAACGCAATTAAGTGACAGATACTCTGAAAAACAAAATTCAAGTTCCCAGCTTCCCCACACCTTTCATATGCTCTTGAATTAACAAAAATATTTGTAATGAATATAATATATGGCATTCCACACTGAATTATTTTGCCTTTTGGAAAAACAGATAATTTTTCATTGGAAAGTACCTATGTAATCTACCAACTACTGACTCAATTTAAGGAGGTGCTATATATTAAATGTACTTCAAATCTTTATATTGGTAGCTGATATTTTAATTTCCTGGTTTGTATGGTTTGTCTATTGCAAAATTCCTAAAAAGATAACGTATTCTAAACTTTAATTGAAATCCCTGAGGAGGGGGAATTTGGGTTGATTGAAATCAGAAAAAATGTTTTCTGATAATTTGCTTCTCTTTTTCCTTCGAGGTCCCCAGAGTTTCCAATAGAACTTTGTACCTGTATGCTTTATATTTGCCTACTTTGAGATACCATGTTGCTGGTTGAGGACTCATAATCTGTGAAACTTAACAGAATGTATTTAAGTGTTTTGGTGAATAAAGAGAAGGAACCTTATGATTAGAAACAACTGCAAGGGTCTACAGTGCACAAAGATCAATCACTAATATTGAAGATGTGAGTCACTGAAAAAATATAATTAACTATTTCCTAAACCAAATCACCTGAGATTAGGTCAAAGTAGTACAGATCAGCTGTTTCATGATCCCCTGACCTCAAATGTCATTGCTGCAATTAATATGGACCAGCCAAACAGGACCACCTAGAATCTTAACTAACGAAGCTTTAGACAAATGCCTGTTCTTTGCTACGTCTGTGAGGACTTTCACACTCAGTGTCTTAAAGAAGCAAGATACAGAGTTACCTAAAACTATTCTTTCATCAAATTTCTTACACCAGGTTTATTATAAAGCTCCAACTTGTAACACATTTATGTAGACATTTATAAAGAGCCCTCTGCAATGCTGTGTGCTCAAGTCTGAAGGGAAAGCAGCAGCTGAAGGTTTGCCCCAACATGCACACAGGCATGGACAGCCTCCTCCTCAGAGGAGAGCATTTTCTTTCTTTCTAGGCAGGAGGCAGGCGGGGAGCAAGTGGTTATTGGGTTAATTTGATATTGGTCATATCTAAATTCAATTCCCTGCTCTATTACAGAACAATGTGGTCCATAATTTATGAGAAATTGTCTCAGCTGTAAAGCACAGTGCACTGGTATGAAATTCAGCTTTAAATAAATTAATTTGTGTCTCTGTAGCTGGCTGACTGCAAAAGTATAACTCTTACATGTATACTATGTTTAAATCAAGAATGCATACCTTTGTTCACTCAAAGTATCATGAATTAAAAATATGCTTCATTCCATGGCACTCAATATGGAAATAATGATTTGCAAAGCTGTAGTAAAAAATATACTTCAAAACCAGTGCTGTATTCACACGGCATAGGATGAACACATGGAACTCAGATTTGGAAGATATCCACATAGAAATTTGTCGACTTTCTTTGTGGAACTCCAAGGGGAAAAAATGAAAAAATGTGACTTATTTCTATGTTTTATTTCCATGTGCAGGTTTTTTTAAACATTTTTTTTCCTAAAAAATCCTTTATTCTGGATAATATAAACCATGATCAAGATCAGATTAATTATGTACGTTTTTATATTCTTATGTTTGTCTATCTATACTTGTCTTACTTCACATTGCTACATTCTTTTATATCCCCAAAAAACATTATTCTAATCAAGTTACTTTTAAGACTCTCTTCACGTGCGTCATCATGTCAAGATCCATTAAATTTAAGCATAATCAAACACAGTTAGAAATCTCTTTGAAATGTCTCTATTTTATGATTTCCTTGTTTATATAACCCAGGGTGACAATGCTGCAGCATTGTGTAGAGCTTCATGTTGAGACATTTGTCTACTACGAGAGGGAAAACATACACTTTTTTCTCTCTGTGATTAAGCCTAAATTATGGTTTAAATGAAAGGGCCTTTTATTGCTTGAAGAAGTTCACCAACTAAGTCTTTATGTGTAGGTTTTTGGGTTTTTTTTATATTGGAGAAAGGTACAAGAACAGAGGTTTTGTTTTCTGTGTGTATTTAGTTCTATGAGGTTATCCTAAATAAACGTGATGCAAATGGTGTAAGAGTGAATTTTCATTATTTTCAAGGCTTGTATGGAACAACTTTTAGCATTCATACAGTAGGTAGTGTGCTTACCAGTCTTTTATTAGTTGAAAATTAAAATGAAATTAAATGTTTCTTAATTTGAATCCCAGACTGAAAAGCTACAATAAGGTAAAGTTAACATTGCAAGGCAGTGGATATAAATAAAGGGAGAAGATAGTTTTACTTAACTCAGAACAGAGTCTGCTCAACTGTTAGGGTCAAACTTTTAAATCTGAACATTCTCAAGTAAGAAACTATGATGTACAACTGCAATACTCCTTGCAGTAAATTTCTTTTCTGTGAATCTTCTCTCTTTCCATGTTTACCTTCCTCTCTTCTGCAGGTTCCTTGTGATCCCCTGCATCATTCCATTTCTTCATCCTCTCTTCTCCTGTGTAAAATACTAGGTTCCCCCATAATGTTACTCTCAGCTCTAGCTTTTCAGTGTCATGCAGTTAAACCAAAGCAGCAGCAGTAACCAACATCAATAAATATTAAAAGATCAATGATAATTAAGGTGAGAAATCTATTGATTCCCTGTTCTTATATGAAGTCTCTCTTAACTCATTAAATCATTACAAGTGAGGAAACTTGCGCTTAAGAATACAGGAGCAGTGTTTATTGATTGTCTTATATCTTTCTCTCAGCAATCCCACCTGTTTTACCTGGACCTGTGTGTGGTCTTATTATTCACACAACAATCATTAAATAATTTAGGTTAACCATAATTTAATTTATTCAGATTACATTGGAAAAAAATATTGTAAATATACAAATATCAAATAAAAATATCAAACCACATAAAAGTATGTTAAAACTAGTCATAGAGGGACTAATCAACCTGGCAAGCTCAGTTAGCATATTTTTAAATATCAGAGCAGAAAGTCAGTAATCATTTCAGAAATATCTGGCAGTTATATAAATTTCTAGTTCAATTTTAAAACTGCTTGTAAACCTGTGTCCTTTCTGTACTATCAGACATTGCTTAGCTCACAAATAAGACACTGTTACCCGTATTTTCTCTTGGCCACTCTCCTTGTTCTCTACTTTGGCTCCATAAGCTTTGGACACAACTGTTGATGGATAGCTAACAGACTCTTTCTTCAGGCTGTACCCACTCACAGAAATATTGTAACAATGACACCTTTTCCTACAGGTCAAAATCATGCATCGATTACACCACACATACCTGATTCTTCAGCAGCAGTACTTTCATTCCCAGGACCTGATGAAGTCCCTTCTGAACTGAACTGAAGAACTTCAGTGATAATGACAAGGAGACCTGGACAGTAGCCACAAAGATACTAGTGTTAAGTAACAGTATAATACCCTCTTGATGTGCAAAAGAACAAAGTTTGTAAATTGGTTATGTTTGTATATATTAATTAGTGAATAGTACTTCAAGAAATTTTCTGTAATAATAAAAAATAACTAAAATACTGTATAATTGATTTTCAATAGCATACATATTTTACTAATGGGATTATCAATTTAGTTTCAAGAAAATTATCAAAATGCAGCAAACACACTGGCTGCCTATTGAAAATTATGCCCAGCTAAAAAGTGAAAATCATGCATTAATTTCTGTGGAGGAAATACATATCATATACGATTAGAAAGAATATAGCTCTTGGACCCATGAATTTCGGGTCACTGTAGAAGACTAAGACTATATCATGCAGGACTGTTTAGTGAAATGGTGGTATGTAAATGATAAAAAAAAGTGTCCTTCACACAGGATACTCTATTGAGAAATCACCTAAGAAGTAGAATTAAGAATTAACTGCATTAAACCTGTGCTGCATCTTCCTTTAGGCACAATGACTACCTCACTTCAGTATCCCCAGAATAGGAAGAGTGTCTCAGCACTTTTAAGCAGCAATGATCATCTTGTTCCAGGCATACTGTGCTCCTAAGAACTAGAGAGCCAGTGAGGACAATTTGTACAAATATGCACCAACAATGCCAAGATATTCATGCTTATCTGAATGTATCAGTCATTCTATCATCAAGCCATAACAAACATCCTCAATGCCTACTTTGAGATAAACAGAGCCTGCCCTGTCCCAGAATTTTTCAAGTATCGTGAGGTCAGTTTGGCACACAGAGAATAAAGAAAACAAAAAAAACCCTTTTCCCTCTCAAAGCAGCACACTTTTTGCTCAAAGAAACAGATGCAGATAAGTGCTTTATCCTGCAGTACGTCAGATTTTAATGTTATCTACCTTGTATGTCCATGATCAGTTTGCCTGGTGATAGGCTTCCATAGCCAGCAAAGAGTTTTGCCAGCCTGAACCAGACCTTAACTTCTATTTCCAAGATACAAAAAGAGAAAAAAATCAGACATTTTTGTGATCCATTTATAAAAAATACTACATTGAGTTGTATCAGACTTTTAAACTTGAATTTTAAATAATTAAGCTTACTGTTTCTAAATGTTTTATCCTAACTATCTACATTTACTAGAAAGTCATGGAAGATAATACTCCTTTCCTTTTAGAAATGATGAAGCATTTTCAACAATTGGAAACATTCCTTTAAAAAAACCAACAAAACCAAAACAACAAGCAAAGAATTTGGGAGATTTACTGACAGTATTCAAAACAACCATTTAGATCTTGAAATGTTATCATTTTCTCATGGACATAAGTAGCTTATAGGAAAATCCCTAAGCAGTTGTACAGCTAACATCTGCTTCTTCTCTCCAAATAAATACCCAGGAGCTTATCTGTGAAACTATGCTGTCAGTATTTCAGATATCAGCTCCATTTTACTTACCAGTTCAGCCCAGACACAATACCAATCCCAGATTCAGAGACATTTGCATTTCCAACTCTAGTATCCTTCTCCTTTCCATCACAATCTACACATTTCTTCCCAAATTTCATTCCATTGTATTTACCAGTCAGTTTTACTCTTTTTTACTTGGTTAATTAGTTTTCAATGCTTTGCTTTTGTTTCAGGAGAGAAATTACAGGAGCATGCAGTCTACTTTAAACAGCATTTCAGCATCTGAAAACAGCAGAGAGAAAAAAGATTTTCACTTTTTTAGACCTGTCTTTAATAAACCACATTTTGCTGCTTAGTAAGAATGCAAATAACAGTCTGTATTCAACGGTAGAAATAGGATATGTTCACTTATTCTTGACAAAAACAGATTTGTTTTGGCTGAATGTTCAGTGTTAAAATCTAAGTCTATATAAAGAATATGTAAACCACCTCTAGACATGAGAGCTACTCCTTGCAAAATTTGAGGTTTCTGCTCTAGCATAGAGGTGTGTGAGTAGATTGGGAATGTGTAAGATGAAAGAAACTGAAAAATTTTAGTGTCAGAATGGAAAAATGGGTATTGGCCTGATTCAGCAACAAAGTGTCTTTGCCTCCTTTAACATTTGATCTGTTGGTCTCTTCAGAGATAAATTTTCAAGCACGAAAAATCATTATCTTCAGCAGTGCCTTGGAAAGTAAACTCTTCCACGGGCTTCTGCTCTGTGTTGAACTGCCTATGGAGTCCAGCAGAAGTGCACGTGAAAGAGACCTAAGGCACAAAGGATTTATGCCAAATCACTTTCTTCCTAGACAAATGATGCTTTCCTTCTGAGAAAAGATATATTACTTACAAAGGAGGAAGAAAAATTACTGTCTTTACGTCTTTGAATTCATGTAGTCTGTTTTTTCTGGATCTCATTAGGAACACAACAAACAGCTAAAGGCAGATATCTTCCACTCTTACTTTGGGAAACCAAAGAAGTTACCGCAGTACTGAGCCCAAAAAGCTTGTGAGTAAACACTCACTCTACACTTGCAAACATCAGAAAAGGTTACCTGTCACTTTCATGGCTTATTCATTCTAATAACTACTTGTTTTCACAGTTAAAATTTAAACTTTATTTTCAGTCTCGCTTTCTATCCAGTTTCCAGCGACTGCGTCTTCTTACTCTTTATTTGCTTTTCTTCTATTATTTTCTCCTTGCCAAGGTACTCTGTACTATTGAGCATATTGCCAAGCAACCTATTTTTCAAAATAGTGATCACAGAATGAGATATGATATTCCACTATCTGCCTCACAAAACCAGTAGTAAACATCTCATTGTAATCACCTGTGTTCTACTCTCTTTGTAAACATACCAGAACTAAATTTTAGGTCAACAACTTTAACCTAGAAACTACCACCATCTAGGTCAAAGAAACTGACTTACAGAATATTCTCCATTGCTTAGGCATATTCTGCATTAGTGTTTGCCGGCTGTTTGTTTATTTTTTAATTAAAACATATGCACCATAAAATTGCTTCTGTTGAAAAGATGAAAGATAAATGGACACTTGTCTGTTCAAAAAAGGACAAGTTACATCACAGATAGACAAAAGTAGAAAGGAATAAAAACTTTATTAAGGGGATGTTACTCACTCCCAATGAATAGAACAGAATTCTATCTATACAATGCAGAAAGCTGAAAGAACAGAAGATCACAGGTTCAGAAACACACCGAAGTGGAGCGTCAACTATACAGTGCATGAGAACATAGAAAGACCACTATTCACCCTTCATAGTCCGGCAGTGTTGAGCAATTAGAAGTAACATTACAGCAACTGTACCTTGAGGGCAGCTTGGAGATGCTTTCATAATGTGATGCTGACTGCCTTCTTCCTGTACATAGCCAGATGCATAAACTGTGTAGCCATGTGTAGCAAACTCATTTTTCCCCCTGCAAGTTTGAGGTGGCAGTTCATGTACTGCTAAATTGATCTGTACAGGTGCAGTGAAACCTAAACTTCCAGTGGTTTTTCCACCCATGCATGTACAGATTAGCAATCAGGCATGCACACTGTATGAGGTCAGATACTGCCGTGAATGATTTTTTTCCTTTCCCTGGCATCAGCACAACAATTCCCCGCTCTGGAAGGATCATGAAATAGATGACATTTCAGTAAGTACAACAGGCCAGGTTGTACTCAGGATCACATCATGTGGTTCCACTGAATCCTTTTATAAATGGCATTTGTATATGATTGGCTGACACAGTGCAGAAGAAATCCTGCCCTCATCTATTCTGATTACAAAGGTGTATTCAAATCAGCTGCCAGACTTAACAAACAACCCAGCAGCCTACAACTTTAAAAAAGTACTGTAACCTTTATTTTTGAAGAAAAAGTTGTGTCTGTACAGAGGATGTGGAGCTGCAGGTAAGTCATGTCATATGAGCTCTATCACTTGATTTCACATACATGAGAAAACCAAGGACATGTAATTCTCACTGTTGTTACTGCTACCTCTGCTCTGGTTATCTGATGAATTGCAAAAGACCTGTGTCATGAATGAGTGGTTTAGGTTGCTTAAAGAATCGCCATCAAACGCATCAGCAAAAGTAGGTTTGATTATGATTTGTAAAAGCACAACTTTAAGTCTGATGGCAAAGGTCATTCCATTATTTACTATATGGATGAAACAAAGGAAAATCAATTTAGAATTGAGCTAGAACGAAGACACAAAAGTGTAAGGGAAACCTTCCTGCTGAGTGCTTTAGGTATTCCTTTATATCCTTTATGATATGAGCTGTTGACCATGTCTGAATCAAAGATTCGAACTAGCCACACCTAAGCTCTCATCGAGAGTTTAGGAAGTAAGAGGGTCTGCTCTGAACCTCAGATTCAAAAATTAAGCAGGGCTGCAGGATTTTCTAGGATGTTTCTCTAGTATGTTTCTTCTAGTATGTTTATGCTGACTCCTGTATAGAAAAGCTGGATAGGCCACGGGATCATCGGAAGCTTGCAGTACTTCCCAGGTTGGAAATCAGCTGACAACAGTAAAATGGATCCTACTAAGACAGA
>VYZQ01045046.1:0-10208 GCA_013400655.1 Mystacornis crossleyi
CCCCTCGGAGCAGGAGACCGGCACCCCACCATGTGGAATTGTGACAATGCACACCAGAAGTCACTCTGGCCATGATGGGGCATGTTGGAGCTGAGGGGACTGTGCCAGGTACCTGGTCCTCAGCCACTCACCTCCACAATATCTGTGCTTTGCATATTGCCAATCCATGAGAACTTCTGAATAATCATAGTTTGAGGGACAGATAATTACTAGCTCAGTTTGCCCACAGATGTTAATGCTATCAAAGGAGCCTAAACACACACTCCCTTTTCTGAGGAATTATCACACCATAACACAGTACCTTTGGCCCTTATTGATCCACCCTTTGAGGATTATGCAGAGCTGTTGACAGATAAGACTGAAAATATAAAACAGCCACCTTGAAGTGTTGGTACCATACAAAGTCTTTATTGAATACCAATCTAAACATTCAGACTGCTTCTCTCAGATAACCTAATCTTTTTTCTATGTTAACACTCCACAATGAAAGGAATCAATTATATATATCAGTCCATATAGATTTGGTGCTGTATTTTTGGAAGCTTAGTCTTGTTCCTTCATTATTGAGCAATCAATAAATCGTTTCAGTATGAGCATTTTATGATTACATAATGCAAAACCCCAATTATGTTTGGCTTCAGCTGATCCTCTGTGTTGTTCTTTTGTGGAGGTTGGATTTATAAATATTTCTTTCTCTATGACTATGAATTAATTACATAAAGCAGCCGTGAGACAGAAATCCAATCTGTCCTTTCACAAACAGAGTATTCTTTTTGCTGCTTATAACAGAAAAACAAAAAAAGAAAAATAGCAATAGCAAAAGTCAGATGTAAATATTTCATATTTTCATTTTCCTTGAATTAACTTTGACTCTTCCCTTTTTAATAAGCTACAGAGTAATTGTCAAAGCAACAGTGGCAGCTCACTGAGGGAACTAGAACTGAAATACAGTTCCAGCTGTGCAGAGGGAGCTGCAGCAGTGTCGTAGGTTGGTAGGATTGGAGTGATGGTCCAGCCAGGCCATGAACACAAGCAGCCCACAAAAAAAGGTGTCAGTAAGATTTTACAGCAGTGTTTGGGGCAGTGGATGCTGCTTCTTGTCCTCCCAAGTTTTCTTACCTTGATCTCCTTTTTCCTTTAGAGAGATCTATCACTCTCCCGGTATCCTACTATATGTCCCTTGAAGCTTCTTCACCACTGGTCTGCCAAAAAAAGGTGAATAGGACAGTGAATTTAAGCAAAAACCTTCAGTAACACATACCTATTTTGCCAATTGATGGGGGCGTCAGAAAGGACACAGACACCAATGGACAGAATGCTCTTTTTTTACTATTAATATCAAGGCAACATAGAAATAAAATGATACATTTAATAAAACTCTAAGCTTACTATGCACTCAGTTTCAGTAACAAATAAAATAAGGAAAATACCAAATCATTACTATACGAGAAAGAGAATAGTGGTTGAGAAAGATACATCACCAGTTGCTCAAATACGTTACCATTACCTGATGTGGCGTGGGGCAGTGGTGAGTGCCACAGCCTTCCAGAAAGGTCCCCAGCCAGGAGAAGTCGCTTCAGCACGAAGGCGTAGCCACATACACTCCCAGTGGAGCGGGGCACATGCACACACACACACGAAGAATAAGTGACAGCAGGCAACAAAGGAGGCAGGAAGGGCTCTTCGTATGGGTTCCAGCAACAAGGTTTATTGAGGAGGGTCCAGGAACGAAAAGCAAGATGGAGGGCAGGGTACAGGTTTATATATGGGGAAGAAGGGGTGGGCAGAGCACCAGAACCAGTAGGCTGAGGGCCAGGGGACGGAGTAAAGGTAAGGGGGCCAACGGGTAACGCTGGTAGCAGGCTGCCCAGGGTCTGCGCAGCGCTTAACTGCCAGAGGTGACTCTGGAGACCGGACCTGGCTGCAGTATGGCAGACGCAGGTCAGCTACAATGTAACAGCCGATGCCAGCTGTGAGGAGCAGGCTGCAAACCGATGTAACAGTAGTGCTGGCAAAGGTAGAGGACGAGAGAGGGGCTCTCTGCATGGTTTCCAATCCTTTATTAGGATGAAATGTCAGAGGCAGAAGAGCAAAAGACAAACCTGTACAGCTATTTTTGTATGGCAGTGGAAAGGGGTGGAATAAAGGATTACAACCAATGGGGTTCTGTAAATTGTGGGGTGACAGGGGAAAACATCCAATGGGATAAACTCAGGGGAGGGTTCTAGTCGAATTAACAAATAGAGTACCGAATACAACAGAACTTTCCACAAATCATATGTGTTCCATAAGGGATATGCATAAACATAAGGGCATACATAAAACTGGGTGGGGAAATCTTAAACCTATGACAGAATAATATGTAAAACGCAGTTCCTGGGGGAACATGGGGACTTGCCGTGACCAGAAGATAGACTTCAGTGCCCTGGGTGCTTGTCCATCAGGAATTCGTTGGTGTGGGCATTGCAGCTCCTGCCACAAGCACTGCAACAAATGGGGGTACAGAAAAGGAGGGACTAAGGGGCAAGAGCCAATGAGGAGTATAATCAAAAAGTAATATCTAGAGATGATACAAGCATGGAATAAAGGGGTGGACAACAGTGAACCAATCTCAAATACAAGAAATCCATACCTTATAATAATTATGGCAAGATGTCCTGCTAACTCTCCCTATCTTGGAGGGATGTTTCGGCCTGTGGGCCATCTCACCAGCAAACCCTCTTGGTTCTGGGTTTGGATGGCCCATTGGCATCCTCACAGGATGCAACATTTCCCCTTCTTTGTTTAAAAAGAAGCCTTGTCCCAGGAACCGTAAAATCAAATGTTTCGAACAACTAAAAATACATAAAACAACAAAATACATGAAAAAACAACCAAAAAAGTCCATAAAGCAATTTCCAACAGAGAAGCAGGCCATCCCGGTAATTCCCGGTGCAAACAAGTCTCTCATCCTCTGGATGCAGGTGTAGATGCTCTCTGGGTGGTGGGCTGCGATGCAATCCACGCTTCCACTTCCAGTGGTACCAGGAGAAGCAGGGCAGTGTGACAAGCACTGGGCCCCATGGTAGAGTGTGTCTCGGGTGGGTGCTTCTGTTGGGGCTCAAAATAAAATTATTAACATGGTTGTAACACTCTGCCTAAATTCCCTTACCTCCCTCTTCTTTGTTTGACAAGAGGGAAGGAAGGGGAGAATGTGGTAGGGGTAGAGGTAAGTGAGGGTGTTGGGTGGGGTAACACATGGTGGGGGGATGGGAGGGGGTTACTGTTCTGCTTGGAAGGGAGGCTGTAGGATGTCACTGTAGCTATTTTTTCAATGCTTCCTCCTTTTTCAGGCAGTGTTTGAGTCATGTTCATCATATCTTCGTTCTTTTGGGGTGAGCTGTCCACTTTCTGTGAGTGTGGTGCGATGCATGGCTTGACATTCTGCCTGGGGATCCACCTTGGTCCTGCTGGTGTTGAAACACAAGCATAACCCCTCCCCCAGGCAATGAGTGGGAAAGGCCCTTGGATTTGATGGCTATCAGGGTCCTTGAACAACACCAGCGGTTTTTCTTTTAATTTGGCCTGTGTCGAATTAATGAAATGCCGAAACACAGGAGGGTTTGGCTCATTAAACTAACTGTTAAAAACATTAATGGTGAATAGAGTTTTGCAGAGCCTCTCAATAGGAGAGCTAGTCTCTGCCCCTCCTCGCTGTTGTTCAAGGACTCTTTTGATGGTCTGGTGGGCTCTTTCGACTACTGATTGCCCAGTGGGGGAATGAGGGATACCTGTGGTATGGCATATGCCCCACTGCTGAAGAAAATCTCTTCATTTTTGGGAGATATATGCCGGACACTCAATGTTTTCCCAACATCATCCCAAAGACTCAACAGAAGTGAAGGGAAAGTACTTAAAAACGCAGTGAATGGAATCCTTGAGCTGTCCCTTAGAAAAACACAAATTCTTATCCCTGAGGGTTACCACAACTTGGATAAAAACTTCCCGCTGGGGCTGGGACAGTTTAGTTCCCATATCCCCAAGCTCCACCCGACCCTGAGAGGAAAAAGAGGAAAAGAAAAGCATAGAAGAGTGACCCCATGGAAACTCACCTGTTCGATGGTGGTCAACGGAGGCTCTCAAGGTGGTTCACCTGCTTATACCGACCTCTCGTCACTGAGAAGCTACCAGTCTCCCCTAGGGACTACCTTGTTAAAACATGAAGCAGCCCTCAGGGCGTTGACTGCATGAAGCGACTTCTTGCCCAACAGCTAAACTGCTGGGGACACTTCCACGAACCACCAGCAGGGGCCCCTGTTCAGGTGCCAGTTGCTGCAGTGTGGGGCGGTGGTGAGTGCTGCAGCCTTCCAGAAGGGTCCCCAGCCAGGAGAAGCCGCTTCAGCAGGGAGGGCCAGACGAAGGTGTAGCCACACACACTCCCAGTGGAGCAGGGCACATGCACGCACACACGAAGAATAGGTGACAGCAGGTGACAAAGGAGGCTGGAAGGGCTCTTCCTACGGGTTCCACCAACAAAGTTTATTGAGGAGGGTCCAAGGACAAAAAGCAAGATGGAGGGCAGGGTACAGGTTTATGTATGGGGAAGGAGGGGCGGGCAGAGCACCAGAGTCAGTAGGCTGAGGGCCAGGGGACAGAGTAAAGGTAAGGGGGCCAACGGGGGTAGAGAAAAGGAGGGACTAAGGGGCAAGAGCCAATGAGGGGTATAATCAAAAAGAAGTATCTAGAAATGATACAAACATGGAATAAAGGGGTGGACAACAGTGAACCAATCTCAAATACAAGAAATCCATACCTTATAATAATTATGGCAAGATGTCCCACTAACTCTCCCTGTCTTGAGGGGATGTTTCGGCCTGTGGGCCATCTCACCAGTGAACCCTCTTGGTTCTGGGTTTGGCTGGCCCATTGGTATCCTCGTAGGATGCAACAATTATCCAGATCTGCAGTTGCTGGGGAGCCCCTATTGCAGTGACAATTTGGAGAACATTCCCAGGAACTGGGAGGTCCTAGCAGTGCGTCCACTCCTGCGTGAGATCTCCAAAGTTGCTGCAAGAGGGTCCCACTTTTATTGACTCAGATCAGCAAGTCAGAATGACTTGCATATCTTTTTGTGTGGAGACATCTGATAGTGTCTTTCTCACAGGTACTTCAAATTGCAATTTAGATGTCTGCATTTAATCCAGTTCACAGTTTTCACCTCTCACCAACTCCAGCACATTTATCAATCTCCACTTTTCTAGTGCTCATGTAGTTATTACTACTAAATAATGAAACAAATAGGTATATGATAGGCTAACCATATGTATAGAAACATAACAAAAAACAGGTATTACATTAAAGAGTTACAGTCTTATGTAGGCACTAACAACATCCTGGGCAAAAACCAAAATGATGCCATTTTTCCTTTGCAGTTCTGCAAGACGCAGTGAATCCAGTCATTCACTGACCTGTCCTTAAATCCAGGTTTGGATTTTTTTGCCCCACACTGGCTTTACGTTTGGCTAGGTTGCTTGTAGCAGCTGTGGCATAGAAAAACCTATGAACAATTAGCCGTCTGTAAAATATTTATAAATGCAATCATCCAGTAATTTGTAACAGTTTTTGCTGGAGAAAAAAACCTACTATGTCTATTAGGAGCACTTCTAGATACAGATATAAAATTCATAAATACTGAGTTTTGAAATTTTCTTTTCCAGACTCAATTGCTCTTACATATATGAACTCCAAAAAACTGGAAATGAATTTATTTTTACTTTAGGCAAAGAAACAATTTCGAACTGTATACACCTAGCTGTATTGTAGTGGGTTAGTTCGCATTTTCCCCTTCTGTGAGATAAGAACAGGGAGGAATAGAAAGCAGGCACCAAACTTTAAAGAATATAATGAAGTTTATTACTACAACTAAAAGTAAAATGGAATAAAAAGGAATTAAAGCAAATTAACCCCCTTTATCTCCACCACCTCCCCCATCCACCTATAATATAAAGACACAAAATCATTTCAGCCAGTTTGCCACTCTATAACAATCTTTCGTCAGTCCATTTAGAGAGAGGAGTCTCTTTTGCTCACACTATGGAACTTTTCCACAAGAACAATCTTCTCATGGCATCCACGTCACAGCACAACAGCTGCCCGGGATGGGTTTCTGTTGACATGTGAGAGTCCCTTTCCTCGATTACAGCTTTTCCACAACTGTGTTCGAGGGTTCACTTTTAGCTACAGGGGGTACACATTTAAGGACGAGCAATTCCAGAAAAACAAAAGTTCTCTTGATCTATCTCTGGGATAAACCCCCCTCACTATAGAGAGAAGATCTGGGAAAAAAAAATCTAAAGTCCTTCCGTAGGTAGCTTCTCTCATCAGAGCAGGGCCGAGGTGAGCACTCCTCCAGGCCTCCACCTCAGTGTGAACCAGTCCAGGAAAGAAGAGAGAGGAAAAAAGATCCAAAATCATTTTCATCTCTAGGAACAGAGGTTTCCTTCTTCCTCATCTATCCACGTGTAGCACAGGCACTTTCACTCATGGAACAGAGGTTTTCTGGTTCACCTCATCTATCCTTTGTAACACAGACAGCTGGAAAGCTCTTCCCACCTCCCCCCCCCCCACCACAAGCTTATAATGAAGTTACAAGGGAGTCTCTAATATATCTTAGTCCATCACCATAGCTTTACGAAAGAATTTCAGCTTTCTAGCATCTCCTCTATCTCTTCTCTCTAGGCTTCAGCCCTTTCTTCTGTGTCTTTGCCTTTTCTGGGAAAGGATTGGTATTTGCAGGTTTCATCTCTCAGAGGAAAACCTTACAGCACTGAAGGAGTTAATCTTCCCATGCCGGGACCTTGAAAACTGGACCTTATCTTTCACTGCTGCTGAAGCGGCAGCTTCGGCTATGCAGCTGCTTGCGGACGGAGCTGATTTTTGGAGTGAAGGGGGGGCATCTCGGCCCACATTGCCAAGCGGCAACTTGGGGCTGTGGCCCAGCCCCCCACCCCTGGGACCCAGCGGCCGGGGCCTAGCCCAACCTGCCGGGAGAGGTCGGCCCACACAGGGGCCGGGGGCCGTGGCCCAGGCCCACCAGGGCGGAGGGGAGAAAGGCCATAGCCCTGCGGTGGAGCTGGACCATGACCTGGCCCGGCCCCCACCGGGCCACACAAGTTCGCGTAGGCAGGGCCCAGCAGGGCCCCGCCGGGCTGGCCCAGCCCCACCCCGGGGATGAGCGGGCCCTCAGTTACCTCTGCCAATACTGGAAGAGCAAGAGGGTGATTCCCGCCTGGTCTCTCTTTAAACGCTGTATTTTACAAAGGCATAACCCTTCTCTCAGTGGCTCAGTAGAGCTGTCTATATTCAAATTAGTTAATTGATTGGTTCTATGAAGTTTTGGAGGAAGTTACACCTGCTGCAGCAAACATCACTTCCCCAAAGAAACAGAGCCAAAAGAAAAAAAACCTGAAGAGCAGGAAGGGTGCCAACCCATGTCATGTATGTCTATAAAAATAGGTCCTTTTCCCCTAAGCCTTGTTCACAGTAAGTGTGCCCTCCCCATGGTCTCTCTGAGGGAATGGTAGATTTTAAACCGTCATATCTACAATCCTCTCTAAGGCTCTGCTTGTGTCTAATAAGGAGAATAAATTATTAATATGGACCTAATGTGTGGGATTGCTTCTGTAAAGTACTGAATTAATTTTAAAAAGTTAAATGAAAGGAATTGTTATAGTGCTGCAGCATTTGTTCAGAAAGCTTTGGTCACAAAAATGCCTGACCTAAAGTATTTCCTACTACAGAATAAACTGAAGTATTGACTGAGCAGCAGTTATAGCTCCTGCTTTAACTATTGGTGTAAACTTGTCAAAAGAAGGAATAAGTCAACTTAGTAAACAAGCAAACAAGCCTAAAGTTTATCTTTTCCTCTAACACTTCTGGCAATGGCTACTAAATCAAAGACATCATAACAAATTAGCAAACTGTTACAGCAAAAATGAAGTTTAATAGCATACATAAATTGCCAAAATTTTTTAATCAGTTCTTTGCAGCCTGGGTCCTTAAACATTTAACAGTGGAGGCATAATGTAAAGAAGATTATCCCAGAACAAAAAAGGAAATTCCCTAGTAAAGTTAGCAACATGGAAAGGACTTTTTCCTCTTCAAAACTCTCTCTACCGTGCTACAGCATTTTCACACTAGTTTCAACTGGCATTTCAGTGCCACTTAAATTAAACTACTAAAACAAAACATAACTGCAAATGAACAGATTTGCTCATATCCTCCTACCTTTTTAAAGGTATGAAATGGAAGACAGGAAAATTACTAGGAGATAATCAAATTACAGGGTCCTCTTTCACACAAATAAGGGCTCCTCTTGGGAATCAAAACCAACATATTTTGATGTTCTTAAAATTGCTATAGCTCTTAGCAAATTTTACATGCTTTTTAATGTCTCCATTGATTATATAATATCTTTAAGATGCAGAATGTTTTCTCAGAAAAATATGGACTTTTCTGAACCATTTGCCTTCTCCAGTAAAACAAAATTTTTTCTGGTGAAAGTCTGGCCCACTTGAAAACATCAAAGTAGATATGACAAGCAGAGGTAAGAAAAGACACACAGAAGTAAGAAACACAGACAATGTATAGGCTTTTAAGCTGTGTTCAGTACATTTCGACTTCTTGTCTAATTTCATGCTGCTGTAAAGCAGAGGACAATAATGGTGTCCTCCAGCAATTCATGGAATTACATTCATATGAGCAAAAGGAGGGAGAAAACAAACTGCTGAAGCACCTGCAGAGAAACAAGATGGGTGTACAGGTCTGAGGACAGAGGTATTTGTGACAAATTGGGCAAAGGAGAGAAATTATGAGAGAATATATATTTGCAAGAATGAAAACATAGGGGTGGCTACTGGGACCACTGCTGGAATGTTTAAGGAGAAAGGCAGCCTTTGTAGAAAAAGGGGTTAAAGTGCTTCCTGCTAAACTTTACAATCTGTCTGCAAAGCTAAAATTATTAAGTTGTCTATGTAATTAAAAGCTGCTATGCAAATCTGAATATTGGCAAAACAAAACCGTGGGATAAGAATCAGTTGCTAGCTTACATAATGCCGTGACATCAATAACATTTGTCAGGAGCATTTGGCACTTGACTGTTCACCTTGGGATTCATTTAAGCAGATTTGTGTTCCTTTCTGTGTATTTTGAGAGGGGTGAGCGCAGAGAAGTCAGTGTTGACTTCTCTGCAGATGGGTTTTGCCCCTGCAGTGTTGGCTATATAATCTGTGCTTCTCAGCCCCTCTGCTGGGCCTTGCAGTGTCTCCAACACCTCTGACAACCCTCCCTACAAAGACAGTGTCTGCTTACCCTTGTGCATACACCAGTTGGGATATGAATGTTGCATTGGGTTCACTGCGGAGTGCTTAAATACAGGCAGGAACTGTGTGTGTTTTTATGAGGGGAAACGAAGGTGCCTGACTTCACCCGCTGCTGCTTGCAGGAAAGCTACCTGGTATTGGCTGTGCTGCCACGGTGAGGGAGCAATCCAGCCAAGAGCTATATGATGGGGTGTCAGAGACTGAAAACAGTTCAAGCCTCAAACACTGATATAAAGTTTTAAAGAAGCTACAACCACAGAAACCTCCTTGAAGAACTTTGGACTGTAAATCAAACTACAGAGACTAGATAAAGGAAAAACCCATTCTTTCATCAACCTCAGGCCCAGGGAGAAACAAACAAGTAAACAAAGAAAAGAATGTGAGCCAAACCCAGCAACCATCCTAAGATTCATCCCTGGCTGAGTCTGGGGTGGGGGAGACTACAGCCCACAGAAGCCAGGTTTATACACACTCTCCCCTGAAACGAGGCAGGGGGAAGGAGGTTTTGGGTGTAATCTCTGCTCAGAGGCAGCGAACGCCCATCCTCCCTTTTACACAAACTGGTTGAACCCCCAACTCTGGGAAGGCCTCATCCACGGGACATTCACGTGGGAGGCAGCTGAGGGGGTGCCTCAATCCATCAAAGGCCCCCGAAGTGCCGCCCCAGAGTCATTCCTGAAGTCTTGCACCACAGGACTGCATGAGATGCAACAAATCTGGAGTCTGCTGTAAGAGACAATGGCAAATTTCTCCCCCACCCGCCCTGGGAGGTGCCTGGGCTTTCCTATGTGGCCTGAGCATATATTAACCCATGGGATTCTAAGCTACTAAGAGGGACCTTCACCACCA
>VYZQ01045046.1:10589-23852 GCA_013400655.1 Mystacornis crossleyi
TTCCTTCCTTCCTTACTTCCTTCCTTCCTTCCTTCCTTCCTTCCTTCCTTCCTTCCTTCCTTCCTTCCTTCCTTCCTTTTTTTCTCTCTCTTTCTCTCATATCTACCCTCAAATAAAACCCTTACCATTAACTGGCATATGGTCTCATTTGCACCTTAATTCAGGCAGAGGTATTTCTAAGAACCTTAACAGTAATGGGATCTTAACATGAGGCTGCTGCAGCCTTCTAGAAACCATGGGTAAAATGCCAGGTGCAAGAGATCTGAGACCCACACCAGGAAATTCTGTGGTTGGAGATGAGTGTCAGTGTTGCGAGTGTAATGCCAGATGTGATGGGGCCATGGAGTGGGTCAAGGCTGCTGGGCAGAGGCTACACACTCCATACTTTCTATAGTTCATTTCACATCTCATTTCCTGAAGATGAGACCATAAAGTGCAAGTGGTTTTTCTCACAGGGCTTGCTAGTTATTCCCTATTAATTGTATTTGTGTTGTTTCAGTATTTTTAAGCCCTGAGAAGCAGGATTTTGTTACGTGACAGTCTCCTACAGTATCCTAATCCTTATAATATTGTCCCAGCTGCAAGAAGTTTACAGTCTGTGGGATGAAATGCCACCCAAATGCTTCAATACCTTGGAGCAAGGATGAGTTTTGCTATCAAGTGTGCTTTTTCTGAAGTATGAACTAATGCTCTGATCAGCAAATTCCCAACAGGAATGTAAAGAGAATACTAAGCTCAGCATGCTGCAGGAGATCCAGAGGGAAATCTCTGTGCAGCATGGGCAAGGGTCTCTGTGGCGGATGTGCCGTTGTGAATAGTACAAAGAATAAAACATCATGCTATCTCCTTTCTTCTGCAGGCATCAATGTGACCCTGATGATCCAGGTAAGTATACAACACAAGCAGCAATTCTACACAGCTTTCTGGTGAGAGGTCACAAAGCATCCTTCTCTACCAGATACGTATTTTTTTTTAACTGAAAGTTTTGATTTTCACTCCTCATGCTTCGCAGTTGCCACCACAAAATCTCAGTGTTACTCTTTTGCCACCCTGGATAAGACTTGTCCCAGCAGAGTGACACTGGTGCCAACAGTGATTGTGAGAATAATCCTGGTTCAAGACTTCAAGTTCATTTTTACAACTGCATCATTGTTCTGGGTTTGGTTTTTCAGTGAATTTTCTCCCACCTGCTGTCTGGAAAAAGGACAATGCCTTGCCTGAGACACAAATGGGGGCAATCAGAAAACAGAAGATGTAGCTGAGTGTCACAACATTCCATTGAAATGGCCCGGCCTGGGGGCGGGTTGCAGCTGATACCAAAAAGGTGAGGGGACTGAGGGGGCTACCCTGGAGATTTGTCTGGGGTTTTGGGCAGTCCAGTTTCCAGGTTCGGAAGGAGCTGTTTGCTGTTTCCCCTGCTCTCTGACTGCTCGAATCTGTCTTTGAAAAACAGGTTTCTGACAAGGAAGGAGAGAACTTCCTTTGGTATGGAGAATATGAGCCCTTTCCCTCCAAGTTCTTGTAACTTTGAAATTAAAGGGCTTTCAGGCAAAGATATGGGAAAAGGAATAACAGTTCTTTACTAGTATGTATAACAAGGCAAACAAACAACAACGGTATCAACAACAGACAAGAGCAGAAAACCCAATAAACAGTCTCTTCCCACTCTTTAAGCAATTTTCCCTTCGGTGTAGTTACAATCACAGCCGGCAGGGGTGCTGGTGGCTCCCCGTGGGCAGGGCAGGTACAGTGATTCTCCCGCAGCTGCAGGGGGCGTGCCGATGAGAGTTCGGAGACCACGAGGTAATTGCGGCTTGGCTGAGATGGGAAGTCACAGGCAGCAGGGGATGGCGATTCCTGGGCTACCACGCAGAGGTGGTCTGTACGGGGACATGCCACACGTTTGCTCTGGACTGCCCCCAACCGGCCGAGAAACAAAAAAGAATTAAGTAGACTTGCAGTGCAGGAATACCACAGCAGACTGGGATCTCGGAGTACAACACAGAGGAGTGCCTGTGGCAACACGCTGCAGGCAGAGGGTCCAACAGGAGCCAGTCCCCCTATGCCAGCACCCACACGCACTGGTCCTGAGCTCCAAGTAGTCAGGCGGTAGGGAAAACGGTAAACAGCTCCTTTCTCCCCCGAACCCGGAAACCGGACTGCCCAAAAACCCAGCCAAATCTCCAGGGTCCCCCTCACCTTTTTCTCATGATATCACTGGCAAACCGCCCCCAGTCAGGCGCTATTTCAATGGAATGTTGTGACACTCAGCTACATCTTCTGTTTTCTGATTGCCCCCATTTGTGTCTCAGGCAAGGCATTGTCCTTTTTCCAGACAGCAGGTGGGAGAAAATTCACTGAAAAAACCAAACCCAGAACAATCATTTATCTCAAAAGCATGCAAACGAATATATGTGAAAAAGCATTTTAAAGATGTTTTCCACTATAATGAGATGCAGGAATTGTAGGCAAAGCTCAGAAGGTGATGAAATGAACTGTCCTTGCTCTTGAAAACTGCTATGAACCAATGAAAAAGGATCCTTAAAGTCATTCTTCAGCTTTTTAACCTAATTTTGTTTTTGCATGTGGTAGGGAGAAAAACTCTTCCTCCTTCCCCCATGTGGTTTCCCCAGAGGACAAGATTTCACCTAAATGGAAGTATGAGCATCCATGCTTCCAGGTTGGATGAGGAGGGTGCCTTCACCACCTGTGACACCAGCAGCAGACAATACACCAGCACGAACACTTTTTTGCTGTCACCTTGTCAAACAAAAGGACAGGGATGATGGAGAGAGAAGATCCAAGCAAAGCTGGAGCACTTCTGACTCATCTGAGATGACACTGAGCTAAGGTTAGACAGGCTGAAGGAGTGGAGAGCAGTCACAGGTACAAAACAAGATCCAAACACCTGGGTCTAAACCAGGCTGGCTTCACTATAAAGAATTCATATGTCAATATGTGGAAACCTAATTCAAAACACAACTCAAGACCCTTCCAACCACATCAGTTGTGCAAGTCTGTGACTACCACAAGATTTCTCCTCCTGCTGTGGCCCTGAACATATCATCCTTTGTCCCTAAGGCTGATACACCATGAGCAGTGTCTGTGCTCCATCTTGGTAGTTCAGTTGTACCCAGGAAAAAGCAAAAAATCCAAATGAAGCCCAGGATGGCAACAGTTGGTCTGTTGAACAAGAAGTAGTTCACTCTGCACCAGTCCCACAGTGGTGGTTGCATATTTGAGGATGCACTGGAGCCACCAAGGGATATGTCTGGACATGAAGTCCTTCAAGCACAAAGGCATTTAAAGAAAACTTACCCAAAAGCTGAGAATTGTTTTCCAGAGGTGTATTTATCTTTCCTTGGCTTGTTAGGAAGACCACTGGGATCCTTTTCTTTTGTGGCAAGGCCATGACTTGCCACTACACTGGGCAAAGGAGTTCTCAGCCAGGGCACAGTAGAACTGAGAAACATCTGGTGCTGCAAGCAAAAAGGAGAAACATCAAAACCTACATCTTGGTGAAGCCCATCTGATGATGCCTTCTGGTTCCCCAATTAATCTGCTACCCTAGAATGATAGCATCATCCCTCACATGCTCTTGGTTTTTTTCCGTTATGCTTTTAGAATGATAGAATCGTTTGGGATGGAAAGACCTTTAAGATCATAAAATGCAACCATTATCCCAGCCCCGCCAAGTCCACCACTAAGCCTGTTCCCCAACTGCCACGCGTATACATTTTTAATTACCTCCAGAATATTTTCCCCATGTTTTTTCCTTCTTTTGACCTGTTTACAGTCTTTTAAAGTTAGTATCAATGAACAGATTTAAAGTTAATATTTAAGCAGAAAAAAAAATATTTTGAAGAAAAGCAGAATTTTTAAAGGAAAAAATTAAACTTTTCTTCTTCCCCATCTTTGTCGATTGCCTACTGAAAGTGAAGGTTTTCAGCATTCCTGAATATATCACCCTGGAGGGAAAAAACAGACAAATATATCTGTTTTGTACAATTTATTTTAACACCACATCTTTTATGTTTATAGCTTTACCAGCTACAGTGCTCAGCACAGAGGAGCTGATCTATGGTCTACCACTGGGCAGCCTGGAGACATCTCAGCCATACAGACAAACCTTAACAGCCAGGTATGTCCAGTGTAGCTAAGACCCTCAAAGAAAACCTGCAAAACAGGTACATTTTCTTGGATCATTTATTTTCTCTTTTCCTGCTTTCTCTGAACACTGTCATAAATGCCTTGGGCATTATGTAAGGGTGGACTTCTGTAAGAGCTCAGAGCAGAGTTCAGCACGTGGATGTTCCTTCTTCCTTATAGATCTGAAACCTTCCTTCTATATCCCTTTCTTCCACTGCCAATAGTTTTTTCTTTTATTTAAACAAATCCTCAGCTATGCATTCTAATGAAGAACAATGGTTCGTGAGCAAGAGGTGCCTGGGACTGCACTAATGAAGCGGCATTACTTGCTGCATCAAGTGCCAAAGTAGCATTTATTAACCATCTCTGCTGAGGCCTCAAGAGCTCAAAGGTAGATTTTATGGCTGGCACACCAAAAGGAAAAACAAGAAAAATCCCACCATTAATTAAACATTTACAAGATATGTATTAAATTTTAACTTCCCCTTATGCACAAAATAATGGGGGAGGATTGTTGGGATTGTCGGGTGTGGGTTTTTTCATTTGGATTTGTTCAGATTTAAAGACTGCTATAATGAGATTCAAGATATTTATAGATCAATAAGAAATGCTTTGGTGCTTTTTATTTATTATGAGGAAAATCTACAAGCATAATAAAAAGTTTTAATCTTATTTCAGAGATGTAATTAAAATCACAGCTTCTAAGAAGGTCAATATAGCTTGATGACAACACTGATTTTTGGAATATTACTGATACACATACAGAAGTTTTTTTAAGATAACTTCCATCCATTCAAGACCTCTGTCAGATATAATTTGATTGGTAAATACCTAGTCTAAATTAAACTCACACAGTAATTACAATGCCTCATCATGATTTATTGGAAAATCATTCAAAATGTTTAAGCAAGTAATAAATTTTCTTCTACTTCACATTTGGGACTAGACTCTTGTTTGTGATGGTTACAGGGCACAGGAGATCCCTGAAGTGCAAACTTTGTCCTACTGAACTTACAGTGTTTTGAATATTGATTTGCAGGGGGTGACGATTTTTACTCTGATTTTTAAATCAAACTCCTTTGACAAACTGGGTCTTTCTTGCCTGCAAATTGAGGCACATAGTTTGCTGTCTGTCTCTCATAGCCTTACTGTAATTCATGCTTAGCAAGCACTTTGGATACTTTAACTAAAAGGGTCGGGGTGTTTAATTACTCATTATTGTATTGCCCAGAGAGAACACCAAGCTTGGAGCAGGGGTCACCACTGCAGATTAGCTGTCTGATAAATCTGTCTCATTCATTTTTGTTTTCCTTCATGGGCAAAAAAATTGGGATTAGCCTTCTGCAGAGGCTAGAGTGAGAATGAGCTTGCAGCTGGTGTGGAGGGCTCACTCAAAAGGACAGATGAGCTACCACTCAAACACCTTTAGTTTCAGCTCACATTGGTCAATGTATGGGGACAGATGGTCTGACTTGTCTTAGTCCCACTTTACCAGCAGAATCAGCCATTTTCCATTAGTACAGCAACGCTGTCAACAAAATAGCCTGCTTATTGCATGTCCCACTCAGCTCTTCCATGGCTCATTTAAGTGATTTCACACTACTATTGCATGGGAAACAGATTTGTGGCTGTAACTTTTAGGGGAAGTGTCAGCTTTGGCTTCCTCCCTTGCCACAAACAGAACGGGGAAGCTGCGCCAACATTGTCTTGAGCTAGTTTATTATTTTATCAGTCTCATATACAAAGTTGAGACACAGGAGATGGTACACAGCTCACGTGGCAGCAGGCATCCAGCGACTTCCTGCTCACAGAGTATTCTTAAAGATTTTCTAGCCAATGACAGGTTTCTAAAGTTTACAGACAGCTGTTTTATCCAATTAATAAAAGCGCACGTACATCAGTCTCACACAATACCCGCTTGTTATGCCTTATATAATAATTCACAATATTCCATTATTGAGTTTAAACTTATCTATCTTGCTAAGCATATTTACTGCACCCTTAAGACCTGCATGAGCCAAGCCTAGAAACTCTAACCATTGTTTTAATGTCCTTGCTTACTATATAATCTATCTTCTTCTATCTTCAAGTTTTTGCAGCCACAACTGACCTAAATTCTTTCACTTCATTTCTAAAAACTTGCTTTTTCCCACACCTTTAGGGCCTTCTCAACTTTTGTGTTTCCCACAGGGAAGGAAAGATAAAAGTGTCATTCCGACTGAAGTGAGGGATTTCCAATGGCAAAGCAGCCCTCGTTCAGCAGGTACACCTTGTTTACAGATTTCACTAAAGAGAAATCCCAGCTGTGTCTCGCTTCAGTGTTCCCGTGGTGATGGATATGGATTGAAAATGGTCTGATTCATTCATGGTAAATAACACTTATGACTGCAACGATCCTAAATAAACATGTCGCGAAAAATGTATGGCCTTCAGGAATGCTGTCTGAGAGATGAGGCCCAGCTAATGGAAATGAGTATCACTTCATTTTGGGGGACAATCCTGCTTTCAACTCTCTTAGTAACACCGAAGATTACAGAAGATGATCTATTAGCTTAAGAAGTAGATGCAGTGCCACACATAAATAAATTCTTGGCCATCATTTTAAAAGGTGTTAACGAACACTGAATCGGGTTAAAAAGCTATTCTCATATCTTTATGTAGCAAAGGAGGTGCCAGTGATTACTGCAAATTTTCAGACAAAAATAGCATCTTTGTTGGTTTGGGGGGTTTTTTTGTCAGCAGACAAGTGGCAAAGGCTCCAAAGGCATCTGCCAGCACATTTGCAGATATTTGGATTTTGTCCTGCAAATACCTCCTGGTTGTCATTCTGGTGCAAGGAATGGCTTTTTGCCTGACAAAAGCTTACACAAGAAAAAGGATCTCAGGCACAGATATGCTTGTGAATCTTTTCTGGACCAGGATGTTCCATGATGGGGACACATGGATTAAGAGGCTTGAATGGGGCTTTCACGAAGGAAATTCTAATGGTGAGATTACTCCTTTTCTGATGAGCATCTGCTAATACTTTCACCCCTCCAAATGTTATTGCTTTGGAAGCCCTGTGCCCAGGGTTTATCCTGTCCTGCCTTTGCACCCAAAAGATGCACAGCCTCAGAGTGACCCCATGTCACAGTGAGCTGGCCATGAGCTGGCCGCAAGCTGCCTCGATGGACCAACCTGCATGTGAACACAGGGAAAACACCCTCGTGGGATGGGTTTGCAGAAGTTGCTGTTCCTGCAAGAGAGCAATAAGAGTCTTCACTGCCAAGAGAAAAATGAAATCATTGCTTGAGACACATGGGAGATGAGACTGGGGGATCACCCCAGAGCCAGTAAGCCTCTGTAGGCACGCAGCTGTATGCCATTACTCCCTCACTTGTAACCTTTAAGCAAGGCCTGGAGCAGAGTTTGAGTGCAGCATTTCAGAGACAAAAATCACTCCCTCTTTACAGCCAAATGCTGGCAGATTATTAGAGACATATCAGAGTTGCTGCTTCACTGCAAATGGAAACCACTAATATCTGCGCATCTTTGAGGTTCGGGGAGGGTAGATGAAGCATATCAGAAACAAAAAAAAATAGTAGTCCAGAGTGTCTAACACCCTGTGTCTTGGTTTGAAAGACAAGTGTCTCCTAAGGAAGGTATGAGCCTCCCTTGGAATGGAAAATGCAGCCCCCTTCCCTCTGAATTATTATAAATTTTAAATTGAGGGGCTTTCCGGAAAAGATATGCGTAATAGGAAAAACAGTTCTTTTACTAATATATATATAACAAAGCAGTAATATGTTGCTGCCCGGCTTGCTGGGGCCACCAGGACTGCTGAAAAAAAGCCTGCGCTGGGCTGTGACATAGGTTCCTGCTGTAAGGCTGAAAAGCCTTACCATCCCAGCTTTGTTCTCTGCGCGGGAAAAGTCCTGTTCTGTACCGTTTCCCACTGGACCATCTGAATGTAGCCCAGTTGTCGGGACAGTTTTACTGGATGTTACCGTGGGTCCACCTCCTGTACCTCCCCTCCCCACCCCCCAGATAAAAGACAGCGACAACTGTTGCCCATGCCTTTTTTCCGCTTTCCCTTCTGGGAGTCGGTTCTCTCTCCCTCGTGGGAGAAAATAAAACTCGCAGGAATATAAGCTTGAAAAAGGACTATGTCTCACTCTTTCATTCCTGTTCATGACGCAAACATTGGCTTCCAGCTCCCTTAATCCTGGAGCACTCAGTGCCAGCAAGATCATTCCCACAGCAGAGAGGCAGTAAGCCGAAGATTCCGAAATGGAACGGGGCACTCCAGAGCTAGTCACGCACCCAAGCCCGGCTGGGCGAGTGCTGAAAAAACATCATTTGGCGCCCAACATGGCTTCTCAGATCCACAGAACTGAGAGCCTTTAAGGGGTGTCCTGCCATGGTCAAGACCTTCCAGTGTTAACCCGTTTGGAATGCCAGCCGCCCGTGAACCACGTGCTGCTTTTTGCACAGTGCAGGCATGGAGAGAGAGCCAACAAAAAACCCCTCTGTGCTACGACTGAGGGGAATGGCTTCGGATAGGAGACCAAATTTCGCGGCTTCTATTTTCTTGGATCAGCGATCTTTGTGTGATTCAAAGTTCTGGGAAGTATCTTCCCCGCTGGGTGAGGGGGTTGTACGTGTACTGCTGATTTCTGAGGCAAATTTTTACTTTTTTTCTCACTTTTTCCGCATTTTGGGGTAGAGAGCGTGGTGTACCTTTAAATATGGGTTTGGAGATATCCATGCACCACAGAGAGATGTATTTCCAAGTTAAGAGCCTCCTTGCTGGTGGTGGGCATGAGTTTTCAAGCGGTTTACTAAAATCTTTCATTCGCTGGCTGTTTCTTTATTTTCCATGGGTATCTTCCGAGGAAATCAGATCTCCTGGGTTCTGGGACAGGGTTGGTTATAAGATGTTCTCTCTGAAAGCAGAGGGAGATACATTTGTGTCTAGATTTTTTCTCCTTCTGTCTTAATTTATGCTTTGCTGGGACGGGAAAAAAATAATGGACAGACATCAGAAGCTTCCACAATTGAACTCCCTACCCGTGTACCCTCTACCCGTGTCCCTAGTCCTGCTTCCCCTATGCTGGAAAGCCTGCTTGTTTACTAGGATTGCTATCGTCATCCTGGCTCACCTGTGCTTTCACAGCCCCCTGCCCTGGACGGAATTCTGGACCCTGTCCCAGGACCTTCCCAGCCCCACTTTTCCGCTCCCTTCTCCCCGGTTTTCACTCCATGTGTTGCGACCGCACTAAACCCTCCCCCCAGCCCTTTCTCCCCAGATCTCTTTGTTCCCCGAAATGGCGGACGCCATGTGCTCTCCCCACCACGTGGTCCTTCCCCTTCCCCTAATCCCTTTCACCCCTACCCCACAAACCCCCTTCCAGTCCCCATCCTTGCCCCTCCCGGTTTTGGATTCCACTCTCCCCTTCAACCCTGCCCCTTCAGCATCTCATTTCTCCCCTCCCTTGGGTACCACCCCTCCATCCCCAGATCCCACCCTCAAGGGAGGCACTGCCCCGGCCCTCAAGGGAAGCACCACCCTCTCCACCCACAAGCCTGCCCCCAACCCCTCTCCTCCTCCAGCTGCCTCCGCTCCCCCTCTCCCCACCCCCATTTCCCATGGTCCTGCCCCTGTTTCCCATGGTCAGGTGACCAGATGTTTTCATTTGGGAACCCAAGGGGATTGGGAACTAGCTCCAATTGCCGCTCCGCTGCCTCATACTGGCAATTGGGGTAATCCTGCCTGGACTCCCTTTCCATATTCTGATATAAGAGAACTGTGCAAGGCAATGAAGGATTTTGGATGACATAGTCATTATTTTAAAAGCCTAATTAAGGCAACTTTTTCAAGGCATGTATTAATCCCTCACGATTTGATTACATTAATTCAGTCTCTTCTCACTCCTGGTGAATACATTTTGTGGCACCCTGAGTGGAAGGCAATTTTGTCTGAATTCCTACAGGTGCTTGGTAGACTCCTGATAATTATATAGATTTGGATAACAATTTCTTAACATTGGATCATTTATCCAATGAAAACCATATGGCTAATCCACACAAGCAGACAAGGCTTATCCCTCACCCAGTTCTTGTGGAGAGAAGATATGCAGCTGAGAAAGCTTTAACATTATTTGTTGCAGTGGGGTGGCTGCAACCTTCCCTGGGAGACAGCCTTGGCCCGTGGAAGAATCAAGGAGACGATATTTGATAGATGTTTTCAGATTTTATTCCCCCTTGCCACACATGGCCGGAGCCTGGCAGGGACTCCAACAGCGACTGCCCCCTAGAACAGCTCTAGAACAACTCCCCCTGAATCCCGTGGATACCGCCCTAAGTACAGAACTCCCATGGGCTACATTCAAAGTGACTGGTAGGGGACAGGATTTTGGGTACACGTGACCAAGGGAACAGGGAGAGAGAAACTTCGTGCCCCAAGCATCCACTCATGCCCACCTCCCCCACAGGGAAGCGCCTCTTCAATTATTGCCACTAGAAACACCCAAATCTAATTATACTTACATCAGGCAATTACCAAATGAAACTTTCATAAAATTCTATAATCATTTGCATGAAGCAGTGTTTTCCCAGGTCCCGAATCCAGAGATATAAGAAGCCCTGCTACTCAAACTCCTCCAGAACAATGCAAATGAGGCATGCAAATGTGTTATCATGAGCCTTCCTCCATGTCCGCCTCCAACCTTGCAAACCATCATTGAAGTTTGCACAAAGAGGGTTCAGTTGAATACAACTGTTCCTTTTCCAAAAAGAGTGAGGATTGTGGGGGAGGTTTGAGGATTGAGATCTCAGAGGAGACGGTGGCTACAGGGGAAATAAAATCTCAATGGAACCCCGTATGCCACCACTGTGGGAAAAAGGGACACGTAGCTAAGAATTGCAGAGCATTTGTACCTGTTACTAAAGACTCTCCAAAGACTGTTTCCCCAGGTCAGCTGCCCGGAAACTAAATGATCAACACGAAACAGCTCCGCGCAAAGATACAAATGGAGCTGCAAAGAAAACACCATGGACTCCTGGACTGAGGTTGAAGGTGACCTGTGACAAAGTATATAACTTCGACAACAACAGGTAGCAAGTAATACCAGTCTCACTTCAACACACAGGCCAAATATCAGACTTTACATACCTTTTCGTTATTGCGGACACACAGGAAATACCTGTGGGGATTGAGGTTTCACCTGAACTCACGAGAGTGGGTCAGGATGGAGGTTCTATCCTCATGGCATGATGCATACATCCAGCACACTTCATGCCAAAAGGTCATAGCATAACACAGGCCATACCACTGCCCAAATGCCTGCACAGATGGTCATACCCCAGCCATCTACTGGACTGAGGTATTGGGAAACAACAAACCTTTGGTGGAATCTAAGCTCCGCCAGGGGTCACATAAGACCAATATCATGGGAATGGTGGACACAGGTGATGATGTGACTGTCATTCCATCCGATAAATGGCCAGCACAAGGGGAATTACAATCACAGGGTGTCATACATGGGATTGGAGGGATCCAAATTGCAAGACAATCCAAAAACATCATCCAAATTGAGGGCCCAGAAGGACAAATAGTGGCACTTTGCCCATTCGTCCTGGATACCAAATTCATGCTGTGGGGAAGGGATGCCATGTCTCAGTCGGGTACAAAAATTGATATCACCCCTGGCCTCAAAATTTTCACTTGCGGCCATTGAGACTGAGTGCCTTACACAAAAATTGAACTGGAAAACTGATAAGCCTCTGTGGATTGACCAATGGCCGCTAAGAAAGGACAGATTAGAGGCACTCCAAACATTAGTGGACAAGCAATTGGCTAAAGGAAATATCGAGCCAACTAATAGCCCCTGGAACTCGCCCATGTTTGTAATTAAAGAAACAGGAAAGAACAGGTGGTGGCTTCTCCACGATCTGAGAAAAATTAATGAGGTTATAGAAGACATGGGACCCTTTCTTGCCATCACCCTCAGTGCTCCCACAACATTGGAATCTGGCTGTCCTTGCTATAAAGGACATGTTGCTTCCACATTCCTCTCCATTCTGCAGACGCCCCTCGATTCTCTTTCTCAGTGCCTTCTATTAATCGTGAAGCCCTCATGAAACAGTATCATTGGCATGTTCTCCTTCAATATATGAAAATAGTCCGATCATTTGCCAATGGAATATTGCAAAAGATTCTGTCACCTATCCGTGCCAAAGCAGAGAAAGCCATCATCCTACATTACATGGATGATGTGCTGGTCTGTGCCCCCAATAATCACTACCTTGAGTGGACACTGAACATGGTTGTCGAGACCCTAGAAGGTCAGGGCTTTGAACTGCAACCAGAAAAAATGCAATGAACATGCCCTTGGAAATAACTTGGACTTTGTAAGATAACAGAGACTTCCATCACCCCAACACACATCACCATTAATAACAACCCAAAGACATTACAGGAAATGCAACAGCTCTGTGGATCGCTGAATTATGTGAAATCCTGGTTGGGACTTACCTTCAAGGACTTGGCTCCTATTATTAACTTACTCTTGGGGGGAGGCAGGTTAACATCTCCCAGATCCCTGACAGCAGAAGCAAAGCAGTCCCTCAAAAAAGTACAAGAGGCAATTTCCACCAGACAGGCACACAGGTATCAGCCTTCCCTACCTTTTAAGCTTATCATTCTGGGGAAGGCACCATGCTTTCATGGCCTCATTTTTCAGTGGGACAAGGGCTAGAAGGACCCCCTCATAATAAGTGAGTGGGTGTTCCTCCCACTCCAGCCGTCCACCACGCCACAGGAACTGATGGCTCGAATTATTATGAAGGGTAGAGCAAGGCTACGCAGCCTGGCAGGGTGTGACTTCGCATGCATCTACATACCTGTGACAACAGACTGGTTGGAACACCTGCTCCAACATAATGTAAATTTACAATTTGCATTGGACAGTTGCTCAGGCTAAATATCAAATCATTATCCTAAACATCTATTGTTTTGCTGGGAATTTTCTATTATTCCCAGGGAAATTCAAAGCAGAAAGCCACTCGATGCTCTCACTGTTTTTACAGATGGCTCAGGGAAGTCTAACAAGTCACTCATGACTTGGAGAGACC